>QGOG01000644.1:0-46020 GCA_003313185.1 Collybia sp. MG36
GAGGCAAGAGACGGAAGGAGAAAAGGGCAATTGCATCGTACATGAGTAAGGTAGGCGTCATGTAGAGACCAGGTCATCACATGATTTGAGAGTGACAAAGAGTGACACTGACAACATTGTATTTTGCAAGCGGTGTTCTCACAACATCTGATTCTGAACATCATAATAAAAAAATGTACAACCAACAACTTCTTCAGAACCAAATTCTGAGAAGGAGTTGTTGGTTTCCGATCATTGAGAACTTTTGGATGTGGAGGGGAATATGAGTTCGATCACCCCCCCTCCCCCATCCATATTGGGAACAGTACTCCAAATGAGCTTGAGCCTTGATGCTCAGTGCTGGTACTATCTAACTCAAAGGTCGTCATAATTCCACTTCATAATATTGATACCATATTATCCACCCTCGTCGAGTCAAGTGAATCGTGCGCATAGGCACTTGAGTCGACGTCGTTGACTCGTGGGGTTTTGAATTGGCGGTGGCGCAATTCTCATTATGGTCGATGCCCTTGTGAGAAGGTTGTCACACAGCGTCAGGTAGAGTCTGATAGATCTGATTCGTCATTTCTTTAATGTGACGGGTTTCAATCAGCTCAGCTCAGCTCTCAGATCCAAAATCAGGCAGATGAAGGACTAGTCCATTTTTGCCGTTACTTGTACTCTCAAATATACAATCAGTGGGATTAAGACATATACAACGCCATAGGGATACATCAAGGGGGCAGAGCAATTTGGATAATGTATTCCATGCCTAAACCTAGCAGCACACCTCTCGTGAGGATTTATGAAGACCTAATTGACCTGCTCCGAGGGCTTTGCGAGGATTCAAGAAACCTTTTTCTTGCGCAAATTCTGTAGCCCTTGCTGAAGCCAGAGGATCGGAAGGTGGAACATAATATTGGTCCATGATGGGGATTTGAAGGAGGTTCATCTTTGGTGTAATAACTACCATTGTGTTGGTCTTGATTTCCATCCAATCAGCTACACCATACCACGAGTCAGTTGAAACCCTGTAATTTCAGTCGGGTCGCTACCTCGTTCAAAGGTCAGTGGCTCGCTTGCGACCTAGACGTAACTATGTTCTCAACTTGAACGGTTTATACGAGCCGAGTGCGTACCATGATAATATTCTCTCGTTTGTCTGCCTTGGACATTTTATAATGCCCACCTTCCGCATATTCACTGAATGCGGTTCCGGAAGAAAACCACTGGTGCAAGCCATGACAACTTGAACCAAATTACATGTTCGAACTTACAAGTGAGGCGGCTTCATCCTTTCGTGAAGAGATGTAACGAGTGGCAACGACAGTTTCACCATCAGTGACGCAAAAATTCATGAGACTTGGCTATCAGATTATGAGCAATTTATTTTGAATCTGAAGGAATTTTACCTCAGTGATGCCAGCATCCCCTGCGAAAGAATTGAGGCTAGCAATGGTGGCTAGCATTGCCTTCCGTAATGTCACCGAGGTGAAAACTCTTGCATTGGGATCAGGTAGCTGAAAGGGAGCTCAAGCGTTACATCAATGTTCGATCTCGGGTTGAATGGCGCAAGTCACATGAGATAGGAACAGCGCGAAAGCCCATTCTGAATCTGAGCCGCTGAGATAAGTAGAGATATAATGTATGACTTTCAAAAACTTACCAGTATTGCCCTGAACCATGTTGAATGCAACGTCTGGTAGTGAGTTTTGTAATCTTCTCTTGATCGACTGAAAATCGGCGATTCCGCCATTATGCATGAACTGTTGTGTGGGTACTCGATTAACTTGACCGTTGTTGCATTTCATGGCACAATTAACCAACCATGAGCTTTCCGTGTACAAATGGATGACAGTTATCGAGGGATAATGACCCTGCAGTTGTTGCTCGGACGTGTCCACTAGAGAGATAATTAAATTATAAAGATGGCCGGTAGAGTAGGTGATTAGTAGGACGCACAAAACCATCGGCGACTTGATCTTCTCGGCGAGACGAGTGAGATTAACATTATTCCAAGCCTTGGAATTTGAAACTGATGTCAAACAGATTCAAAGTGGCCTTGATGGTGCATACCCACCGGAGTTACAGATGTGAAGATACATGGCTGGCTTCCCAGCTCCTCGTCGTAGACTGAATCATACCATCCTGAATTGAAATTGTAACATGGCTGGTCAATTCCATCGTGAACAACCCACCAACCCCAAACCCATCTCCATTCATCGGGCGCCTTCGGTCGAGTCGAAGCCTGGAATCAAAAGCCTGGTTGATAATGGAGTGGCACGGGCGCGTCAACAGCTAAGTGGTGACCAGCAAATAAGCTGTCACTGAAATTGAATGATGTAATCATGAGACATACATGAGATAACTGAACTGGGGAGGTTCCCTTGTATATCACAAAGCGGCACATAGTGGGGGGGGGATATTAAGCAGATGGATGGGGAACACAAAAACACTGCTTTTACCAGCACCGGTAGGATATTTGAGTGGTGACTGTAGTGATGACCATCACAAATGTCAAGAATTAATTACGTGCTATTGCGTGCGGTCTCACCATGAACCGATTAAGCTCCGTTACATATTTCTTCCCCATGAAACGCATAAGTAGTGAGCGATGTATCTTATAGACAACGAGAGGACGAAGAAATGATCCGTCATAGACCCATGTTACTAAGTGTCGCTATCATGTGGATATATAGATTGATCGAAGGTATTCAACTTATGTGATATGGCTATGACGGGGTGCTTCCTGTCACTTCTGCTTCCACTTGATGGAACCAACTAAAGGAATTCTTTGGGTCGTATTGCAGAATCACCTCCAGCCTCGTCATACACCAAACCCGCAACGCGGAACGCGAGTTCTTCAAATGATCTGTCAATCAAAAAATTTTAGGCAAGTGGGTAATCCACTGACCGTCCGCCTGGCTCTTCAGAGCGGCCTCGGCATAAACCCTAACTACATCCTCCGTCCCACTGGGCCTGACAAATGATCTACCTCCATCATATTTTCGCACAAGTTCGTCTATTTTGTGTTGTAACCCCGGTGGGCTTACCAAACGACGCTCGGCGTCCTCTGTCCGGAAGGCAGTTCTGTCACTGACAACGACCTTGACAAGCCGATTGGGTAGATCCGCGTATAATGAATCCCATTCGACACCGGTGTATGATTTGTGAGCGAGAACAACTTCCACAAGTAACATGTCTGAAAGTGCATCTCCGACAGTCTGGTTAACAAGTTGAGTGAGGTTGATCAAGTGACCAAGGGCCGTGGATTGGGCGGGTGTAGTGGGTTGATATTGCAAGAGTTTCGTCTGGGTGGAGGGCGAGAACAATACAGTACCATGCCCGTTCGCCTCAAAATATACGCCAATGTTATAGTGTTCAGCGGCGTGGTGAAGGTGTTTCACACCAGTTGGGACACATTTGACGGGGAGTCTCTGGAATGGTTTGAGCTATAAGGCCTTCTGGTAAAGGCTGGACCTGCCTCGGCAAGATATTTGGTAGATGCTCCGTTTGCATAAGCAGTTTGGACAACGCCAACCTTTATTGAATCTTCGAGGCCAGCCAATTTGACCAATTCCACAATGAAAGCAGCAACAAGCGCGGCAATTTTATCACCGTCGAGCATGTGGAAGTGAACTCGCTCGTCGTAATAGAAATACATTAGGCGGTCTGCGTCGCCATCTAAGCTGCAACCTCGTTGGCCAGGTTTCAGAGAATTTGCCAGTGAAGGGGGTAGCTTTTGACTGGTCTTTACGAAGTCTGCGCCACAGGTGTTATTGAGTGCGCCTGGGGTCGTGGTCGACGTGTTTTCGAGCACAAGTGGCAAAGCTCCACCAAGATATTGGACGAGCTTGGCAGCCGCGGGGGCGCCAACACCATTGGCGCAGTCGATCAATAATGGTTGAGGTGCGGGTCTCCCAGACTAAAGTGGTGCTGGTAAGCCCCCAGTGGTGGTACCAACCTAGAAAAACCGTACAATGAGTTTCCTGAATGCCCCACTAAGTTTCTGGTAATATCCATCTTCCGAGTCATCTCCATATGAATCCTTGGTGCCTAGTGTATTGATCGATCTAACTAGATAATGAAGGATCGGGGTTGTTGTAACGCCAGCGTCGCGCCCGTCGGCATCGATGGCCGCGAGCCCGTCTTGCAGAGAAGCCACCAGCGCAGCGCCTGATGGTCGCGTATCACGAGCGTAGACCACTCTGCTGGGCTTTGATAGGTCAATCTTAGCCACCTGTACAAGGGTGTCGATCGCAGTGAGGAAATCATCCGTGGATGGCGCATTGGATAATATGGTCGCATGCGATTCCCACGATGCCTCGAGCATTTCCCCCCGAGGATCAACAAGTTTGACACCATTGTCCTGTTGCAGAGTTTAGTACATGGCCGAGGGGAGAGCGCGCGGGATTCTTACTTGTTCTGGATTATGAGAAGCAGTGACCATCACTCCGATCGTCTTGCCTTCCAGTTTCTTGCTTCGGAGGCCGGCGAGAACGCCAACCCTAAATAACACAGAATCGAGGGTGCTTGCCCTGGGTAGACCCAAATGTGAATACATTCACGATTACGCACAATGTTAGCCTACACGGTTCTGAAACCTGCAGTGCCATATTGATAATAAACGCTGGGAGGTTTGGGATGGGAGTCTGAGAGGGATCTGATTTTTTCACTATTGATCATGGCTGCGATGGACGGGGGCAACTGGGGCTCAACCAAAGCCTCAAGCCCATCCGAGTATAAGTAGCCCCTGTTAGCGCGCGTAACTGGCTTGGCACGTGACAATTCATGCTGTTTGCTGCTGGGCAGTGAAGCCCCAAACTGACTTGATCCAACACCATGCCATCGAAATCCCCTGCCCAGGCGCTCTTGGACAAAGCGGATAAGAAAGCAAACTCCTCTTCCGGCTGGTTCTCATCCGCATCTACCAAATTCGAGGAGGCTGGCGATTTGTATCAACAAGCTGCCAACTCCTTCAAACTTGAGAAATTATTCAAAGAGGCTGGCGATTCATTTGCTCGGGAAGCGGAATGTCGTGAGAAGTGCAAGGAGCAGAACGAGGCTGCAAACGCATGGTGGAATGCTGCCAAGGCATACAAGCGTGGCTTTCCTGACTGTAAGCCCCGAATACTCCTGGGCGACGGGGAACTGAAGTCTGTTGATATGGCAGTGGCTATACAAGCCCTGACACAGACCATCGTTCACCTGACGCAAGCAGGCCGTTTCCGGCAAGCTGCAGATAGAGAGAAGGAGATAGGTCAGATCTATCTACAAGAAACAAACGATCTACGGAAAGCTTGTGAAAGTTACGAAAGAGCTGGTGACTGGTACATTCAAGAGGATGCTACTGCGTAAGGATTTCTTGCGGACGTAGTTTGAAATAATTCACATCAGCACTAGGATTGGGAATGGCTGCTACAAGGATGCCGCAGATCTCCACGCTGACCTCGACGAATATCCTCGAGCCATTTCTCGATACGAGCAAGTCGCGGACAACGCGCTCACATCCTCTCTCACCAAGTACAGTGTCAAGGAATACTGGCTGAGGGCTGGTCTTTGCGCACTGGCGATGAATGTAAGTTGCTTAAATGATCCTAAACCATCGCCAAGGCTTGACGGCCTTCAAGGACACGGTTAGTGCAAAGCGCAATATGGCTAAATATGCAACGCAAGACATGGCTTTCTCTTCTACCCGTGAATCAAAATTTGTACATGCCCTGATCCAGGCTGTGGAAGCTGGGGACCAAGAGGCGTTTACAGCCGCGGTCGTCGAATTCGATCAGGTCACAAAGTTGGACAACTGGAAGACAAGTATGTTGTTAAAGATCAAGAGAACGATCAACGACGAGATTTCCATTACCTGATTGTGTGTAGTAACTTGAGACTTGGATATGACATTTATGATGCGTCACACGTGATCCTGATCAGAGAACTCGGAAACCAGAACTTGAGAAAAGTTGAAACCAATTCAACCACGTCAACGGACGTATTCCTCAATATTGGCAGCACCTGCTCCATGCCACTAGCTGCCGCCCTTTGCCTTCGCCTTCTCCATGTTCTTTATTCCTTAACAATCGCCCTCTTCTCATGTTGGAAACGCTTCACCCAGCCACAGCCATTAACGGCGTCGCGGAAGCGTTTGCCAAACCACATAGCAATTGCATTGGTCGTAGATTCGGCACTCCAGACAGATGAAGCACATGACATTATTTTGGACACTATCACCAACGCTGTTCACTGGTGCCGTACGGTAGGGATAGAACACCTTACCATCTATGACGAACACGGTGGGATTACACAGTTGGGCCCAATTCAATCCCTCACCACTATAAAACCCTAGGTGTAGCCCTCAGTTGCGCTGCTACTATCCGTGAACAAGCTGTGTACACCACCAATGACGACCACGGAGCCAATACTTCCAGCGACTCGGAGCCAGATTATCCATTAACGCCTCCACTGTCCGACTATTCAGAATCAAGGCCGCTGTCTCCTCATGAGGACATTTTCATCAAGACTTCCGCTGTAGTGATTCAGATTCCAGAGAAGCACAAACGTCATTCGCAATCTAGTGGTGTTAGCCGGCGACGGCACACGCATAGTATGCCCGCTACATTGATATACAATCTTACTTTATGGCTAATTGGGCTTAGGAAAATCACCTCCGTTCCAGAGACTGACCCTTTCCCTTCTGTCCCGAAAATGCTCGAAGCCCGCAATAGCCTCCGCTGCCACTACAATAGCTCAATCATATTATCAGAAGCCCCGAAAATCTAATCGACGGCCTTTTCGCCTCAGTGTTGACCAGCTTAATTCTATTTTGCAAGGTACGCCCGCGATTCTCCTCTCGTAATCTGGAATAATGGATAGGCCAGGCGAGGATGGATTTCCTCCTCCCGATTTCCTAATACTTCAACCCATGATGTCTGACATAGACACCAGACTCCCGTTGGAACTCCATGGTTTCCCGCCTTGGCATATTAGATTAACGGAGATATAGTGAGTTGCACGCACATCACTTGATTCATTCATCATGTGTCGCCGTAGCCATAACCATGTCCAGCATAGACGTTTGCTACACTGGGTTTTGCGGAGACCGACACCAAAAACTCGAACCCTGGATGAGGTGGGTTTTTGTCAGGCACTGGATGAATTCACCAGGGCCGAAATGCGGTTTGGAAAGTAATTACTTGAACTGTTGTTTGGGCTCTCCCATTATCATAATTATGTTGAAAGGCTTAGTGGAGTATTTCTAAACTCGTGTGCCGAGCGCTGAATTCCAGTGCTAGGGGGTCATAAATGACTCTATACAATTGATATAACTACCTCGTTTCGATTCCTGCCAGTGGTACATGAAGCTGTAGCACATCAGTTCCGTGATATTCGCAGCCGAATCACATATTTAAACCACTAACGATGCCATCTGGCGTTTCTCAAATTTCTGCTAGTGCGCCATGTCAAACTCTCTTTTGTTCAGTCGATCCTCTAGTGCCACGCCAGCATCAAGCCCTCACAAATCGCCACGGAGGCTTCCCACAGACCCATCTAGTGAACACAGCAACCCCGCTTTCAAAATGCGGGTGAGGAAGAGGATCATTATTTGTTGCGATGGGTGTGTAATTAATGATCATCGCCGTCGAAACGCACTGAGTTTATCACATCATTCATAGAACATGGCAGGATGGTATATCCAAGCACCGGGCATCCTACACGAATATATTGGTGCCAGTCAATTATTTATCAACCTTGGTTAGAGCTCAACGACGTGTCAGCGGTTGACGAGAACGATTACCAACGAGGACCAGCGTTTCAATCCACCCATACCTCAGCTGGTTTACTACCAGTCTGGTATCGGTGCAGAAAATAACTTTTATTCGGAATATGTGGAAGGTTCGTAATGTAATTGTGGTCAGGATATTTCATTCATCTCAACATAGGCACTACTGGTGGATCTCTTGGTAAGAGCCAGGCCATCTGACCTATCTACCTGACACGAACTCCTACAAACTACTCAGCCGATAAAGTTGAGGAGGCATACGCATTCATTGCTCAGTAAGTGAACTATGCCTTTTGGCCTCAGAATCATCAAGCTATTTCAGTAACTTTTACCCTGGCGATGAGGTACTTCTTTACTTCCTGACCCACAAAGTATCCAAGCTCGCATATCGACTAGGTTTTCCTCTTTGGCTTCTCTAGAGTGGGTCAATCAGATCGTGCGAGACTTACTAATTGCCGTGTGTCTTCTTCAGGGCGCATACACGGCAAGGATGGTAGCCATGTTTATTGTAAGTTGCAAAGTGACAATGAACGCGGGCCGTTTTTCTCACTTGGCTGGTATAGGGTAAGATCGGAATACTCGATCGCGCGGATATGGATCACTTTGCCAGCATTTTCCTCACCTATCAGAAGTTGGGGAAATGCAAGAAGCAAGAAGGTTAGCTCAGGTATCGCGTAGTTTTAATCTGAACCATATGCCTAGAGATATCCGCGCTCAACGATAAACTATCTCCATGGACTTGTCATGACTCACCTGGTAAACTGCGAGCTGATTCCGACCAGGATACCTATTCCATCAAGTTGGATTTTTACTTGGGATTTCTATTTCAACTCATCAGATGTATCGCAGGTGTATCGGCGTATTTGATACCGTGGGGGCTTTGGGGCTACCAGGAGAGTTAACGTTATTCCCAAAGCATGTTCAAAGCATATTTGGCTTTCCGGATAACCAATTAGGGGAGCACATTGAACGAGCATACCAAGCGCTAGCCCTGAATGAGACTCGCGCGGATTTTGTATGTGAACACCAACATTCTAATTCATTGGCTTCATAGACGGTGCCAGAACTGTACCAAGTTTGAACAAACTGAGGGGGCAAGGCGCAAGAATCAACTATTGAAACAGGTGAGGGTAATACAACATTGGTGTTTTACGGCGTCGCTGAATCACCCTAGTGCTGGTTTACTGGTAAGATTCTCGCGGGTCTCGCTTGTCGCAAGAGTGTAATTCAAAACGCGTCTCAATTGCTCAGGTTGTCATTCTGATGTATTCCTTCCGATTGAATCGTCGTAAAGCATTGATTGATTCACTCTTTTGATCCTTTCAGATAGGTGGAGGATATCATGAACATGACCTTGCCGATCTCACACTAACCTGGATGGCGGTTTGTTTCATTTCATGTGGAAAAACTGATACTCGAATTTGATTCTATGGGGCCAGGCGCAAATAGGCGATATCCTGTCGCTAGACTTGAAATACCTCGGATCCCTTTTCCAACCTACGGCGCCCTGGGGGACACAAAAGCCTCATGAGTATGAATTCATGAAATACTCACATGAACCAACATAACACTATGTTATCAGCCCCACCACCGGTATCTTTTCGATGGCCCGGGTGATCAAACGGCCCATTCCCACATCCACGGACAAGGTTACGCACGAGACCATTCACTCATCAGTGCTGCAGCAAGCTTCTGCATACCCGGCTGTAGCCGCCGTCCTCCGAAAAAATCCTCACTTGGTCGCCCCCCTGGCCCCCTTGGAGGAAGAAGTAAAGTTCAATTGGCCCTTCACCTCGCAAATTACCCCCACTGGGGCGGTCCAAGCCCTCCAGCTCCCTATCCCCGAACAACCCACAACCATATCATTGAAAAAAGAAGTGCTCCCCATCGGCAATGGGTCCAAATCCAAAGAGCCAGTGTTAGGGCGGGTTGTGGAAGAAACTCTTCTGCATCATTAATTGAATTGTCTCCACGGTAGACTTGTCTGTTTATCCCATAGTACACATAAATCCTCCTAATGGATTCTTGATTTACATCTCCATGGGACCCCTAAAATCACCATGAAGTCCTTATTACTTGACCAAACCATCCAAGGGCTATGTTGGGTCATTGATAACAACATAGCGCCCTCCTTCCAACCGAACATCTACTGCAAGCCCGTTGGACGGTGTTCCGGACCTCCAAAGTGGTGTAAGACCGAGCCAGGCACCCAGTTTTGCAAGCCAATGGGGCCTATGTTTCCCACCTTTCCAGGGATCATTCAATAGCCCTTCCCACCGATATGTAGGCCTCGTGCGTATCCATGAGCCATCATGATCAGTACCTCCACCAGTTCCCAATGTTGAACTTTGACCCCGTGTTGCAATATCAATGTCATCCATTTCCAGTTCGGCACTATCACTGCCAACATGGAACATGATTGCCTAGAAGCGTGTTCATAAGGATCTTTGGATTGAAGAAGTCAGATTTCCTACACGAGCTGATGCCCGGAAGGCTGCCTCGTTCAGCCTGAGATAAATTTTATTCAGAAGTCCTGAGTGGAAAAAATCGGCCCAGCGTGGGGTGGATGAGAGAAGACCCCGCTGTCGTAGAAATGCTTCTAGAGCCGGGCGAGGGAGTGGGGTGTAGGCTATTGAAGTGCGGTATTGAGGATCAAAATCTGATGCGTGAAGGTCCAACCCCGTAATCGTGTCATGATTTCGCCTCCATAGATCATCCTGAGTTCAACAAGGATTAAGGTAGAGTCTGAGAAGTAATGTGTGAATCAGTTCTCACCCAGAATATATACCACCAGGTGGCGGCCTCCGATTTTGAAATGATGGCCAGCCGTTCATAAGCAGCACGGAAGACAGCTTCGCCACCTACCATCAACTGTCGAACTCGTATGTCTCTCTCGAATTCAATTGAGCTCTCGGCAAGGCCGTCGGGATCGCGGGGCTGATCATAAACATTGGTCAAGAATCGATATGTCAAAACCTTATTTTTCCAAGCGCATTCTCGTTTGTGGTGGTGCCGGTAGGTAGATATGACCTTCTCAACGTACATAAGCCTCTGAGCTACGAGCTCCCGGTTAAGTTCAAGGAAACGAGCAAGCTGGGAGTTCAAATCATAGTCGTCATTTAATCCAATGATATCGCCCGTCACCGCCACGTTTTTCGAATAGTGGAGTTCGACTTGAAAACCACTCCCTAACTGGAGGTCGCGCCAGGGGAGATGGCCATTGCGTTTGATCTGCAAGATGCCAGTTGTATATTCCTTTGAGGTGTTGACTTTGTATCGGCTTCCACAACAACGGAAAGCATTTGTACCGATAGCCTGAGTGTAGAGAATAAGTAGGACAGAGCAGAGCCAAAATACGGAGAACCCGCCGTCTTATGCTGGTAAGGCCATAAAACTCGTTGACCTTCGAGGGCCCGAAGAGCCAGACGGATTTGGCGCCTTCGTTGGACATCACGATGGGTATTCTGGTTGATGTATGCCTGGAAGTCCGTGGCCTCTCGCAAAACCGTAGTAGGACCCTGGTCGTATCGTATAACCTATGTAAGTGTAAATGTGCGGTAAAGTCGACCAACGAGGTAGCGCACACACCAGAGTCGGGGGAAATGGAACCCACCACGCATTCCCAAAGAAGCTCGTACATCCAGGTATGGAATCAACGTGAGGGTTTCTCCAGTAGCAATCAGGTCCGGTGAAATGGCTTTGAATGACATGTTGCAGGTCTTGGTGCCACACGAAATCGGGGCCAGATATGAGTGCGATGGCCCTTCTATACGAGAATGATCCAACCTCCCGCAAAATCTGTGGTAGATATGTATGATTGGCATTGAAATCGACCCAGCCCGGTTCAAGTTTTCGAACCTTCAAATTCTCCACATGCCTTTCGCCGGGAGTTCCGCAGAAATCTGTCAGATATGGCGGGAATTCTGAGTCTCTTGCTTGAGCAAAATTCATTGCTTGTTTCACAGGTATTCTGCAATCCGTATTGGTAAGAAGCAAAGTCGAGATAGATTCCTGCCATATTCGTCTCTTGGTGTGGGGGGATGTTGGAGAGATGTCCAAGCTATGTAGCAATGTTAGCGCTTTCTTATATGATCTGGCAGGATGAATCACTGGGGAGAGAATATATCAATGCCTGTACGTGTATCAGACATGGCATTGAATCACGCGAAATACCCACTAAAATCGAAGCGCCGTGTGAGTCCTACGCAGATGTCAGCAATTGAGACTTATTCCAGGCCATCGGCTCACGTTTTACAACACGTTGCATGACGCTCAAGTTGATGATGGCAAAATCTAAGGATTAAGGACATTAGCCTTGGCACCTGGGAGAAAAATCATCTAACAAAAAGTAAGGCCATATGTTACGATGTAAATTCTGGGGCGGGGTTAATGTTCGAAGAAGAATCAAGTGAGGGGGACGAACGCATAAAGCACATATGTGTTGAGAATACTTTTTCCAGGTATGTTGAGAGCAACGGCAAGGGCAACAGCAGCTGTGGTGACATAATTAAGCCGTGATGTCCATTCACTGGCATTGTTGACAGGGTCCAAGAATGGAGCAAATAAGCATTGTATGACGAAAAACACAACCATAGATATCAGAAGCAAAATTTGCCGGACGACGGGTATGAATGAACGAGAGGAGTTCCGGAATAGGCAATTGTCCGGGTCTATGACTGCAATAATGATTAGGGTGTTTAATTTGGCGAAAAGGTAGGCCGATTCGTATGTCCCCCAATCGCGTCGGAAGCCTGTATAGATATTGGTTACAGACACTGATAGCAAAAGCTTTCGTGAGATGCCCACCACCATAAAGAAATGCAAATGGATTGCGATCTCGGGACAAAAGCCTGTGGTATTCGCTATCCATATCAAGGTTGTTGCGGGAGCGTCCTAGTTCACTATATTTATCGATTTTGGGGACTGATTGAGCGATTACACGGCGGAGAGCCACAGGAAACCAAACTGTAAGCTGCATCATAGTTTAGACTAGACACGACAGGTAAGAGGGAGGTGACGGACAAATAACACAACAATGGCTGAAATAATGATAACAACGGGTGCAAAGTTGATTTCGTTACGTTTCATAGTGGTGGTCCAGCAAAAATCCAATGGGTCGCGATACTCGCTCTGGGGACCCAAAGGAGCGACCACGGGCGGGAAATGTGTAGCATTTGTATATGGGTTCGGGACAATCCACAAATCTTGGGACCAAACCAGCACGTGGACGGCCATTGTGCTTAGGGGCAGGTATATGACCGTTAAGAGAAACGTGACAACGACGAGACCCCATCGCTTCCCATTCACTTCAATTGACGCAAGCCCTTCGGTTGCGTTATAGCGGTCACAGTGAGATGTGGAGCGAAAAAAATATAAGAGTAAACCTGCAGCAATGGCCATAAAAATGATTAAAAAAATGAGGGATTGAACTAGAGTGGATGCAAAATTGAGGGCCAAAACATTGGGTCTATTGAACATTAGATGACGGTAGTGAATTATCAGGAAGGGCACTGACATGGTGCCAAGGAATAGTTTGCGCCATTTGTCTCCGAGATTCTGTCCCCCAAGAGGTACTTGGGTAAATTAGCCCACAAAGAAAATGGAAGGTTTGCGACTCATACCAATTGTGCTCAAGAGCAGAGCAAATATTTGGATGGTGTTGAAAAGGCCCTGAAGACTGTAAAAAGATGCGAGTGCACTCGATCCCTGAGAACGCAGTGATCAATAAGCACAAGGAAGATCAAAGCCCCGAACGAACCGTCAGGCCAAGGACCAGATTCACGGCCGAGCCTAGGATACTCTTCCGGTTCCTCCATGCAGGTGCAACAACGGAGTTGGCTTCCAAATCATCTAAGGATAGGCCCAGTTTCATTAATTTATCCATTGGCGGGAAGACACCCCCTCCCAAAGAATCTTCATCTAGCCATGGCGGAGGAAGGATAGATTCAAGGTATTTGTCGAGTTGGGGAAGATATAATGGCGCGGCGTTTCGTGCAAAAATTAATGTAGCGGCTATAGGTTCGTGTGTAAGATTCAGAGAGCGGATATGGGCATGAATGGAGCGTAATGATTTGTTATATGCCGTTTGATCATTGGTGGAAGTGGGGTGGTTGGTTGTTGAATGACTGGGTTTGGATATAAGTACAGAAGCCTCGGTAATATCAGTAGTATTCGATTCTTGATAATCGTAAGGACTCGACAGGGGAGAGAGGGTTATTGATTCTGTGTGTTGCTTGTGACTAGCTGAAGGCCTGTGGACGAATCGAGCGGGGCGAGGGGCAGAGTCGGTCACGGTGGGGGGAGCGGTGAGATGGGATGATAGACGGTGTCTAGAGCTTGAAGCTGAATGAGAAGTCTCGTACTGTTGGATGATATCTTTTACAGCCATTGCCCAGTAGCATCAGGGCCACTGCTCCGGACAAAGTGTATTAGGGGCATAGTCATTAGGTAACCACATCAACTTAGATGCCCCGTCGTCCTCCCAAAAAACAAAGGAGGCAAAATCTGGCAGCGCAGAGCTCCAATCATCTACGGCTCAGCCAGCCACAACATGTGAAGGCTCCCAAAGAGCTCTCGGTTCAGTTTGAGGCAAGCGATCCGTCTGACGGAGGTTCAGATGAAGAGGACCTCACTCAAAGCGAGAAAGATACCTTGGAGCGAAGCACCGCGGTCAACATTCGAGATGAAGAGGAGGATCTTGATGCCCCCAGGGTAGCCCGCTGGGTAGACGAAGATGAATTAGAAGACAATGATAGTGAAGACGATGCGACGATTTATCCACCGCCAAACCTGGCAAGCTGTTAATCCACTTGCGTTCTATCATATGTGCTAATTTGCCCACAGAAATCACTACAGTATGGTATGCACACATTTACTTGATCTATCCATCTCTTGACCCAGACTCTCCATAGGCCTATCAAGTCTTCCACTAGGCGCACTGCGTAAAGCACAGGCAATCGTTTCAGATGGCGAAAGCGATGACTCGGAAGGGCAGGAAGATGACAATGAGAGTTCTGAGCCAAATGATGGAAAAACAAAAACAAAACCCGAGTGGGATCTGCGCCCAAGACCTGGCAAACCACGGTCTAGCAAACACGCGTAAGTCTCTAAACTCCCCTAGGACACCAGTCCTCTAGCATGCTTATCAATTCATAGCCCGATGGAAATGTCATCGAAGAAACCCGTTACGCGACGAAGAACAGTTGTTGAAGTGAAGGCACCAGTGGGAATGTCACCAACATCATATGAGAAATTATTAATTCAGCACACAGCAACCTCGAGATCCTCGATTCCTCTCCGTGACGGGTGAATTTTCGGCGCAAAAATTCCAGCAACAATACGGGTTTCTGGCGTCCGCACACAAAGATGAATTGCAAACTCTCCGAGAGAGCCTCAAACAAGCCCGAAAATTGCTCATTTCTTCTTCCCGAGATCTCCGCGAAGCAAGGGGTCAAGAGGTTTACCGTTTGGAACAGGCCGTGAAGAGGGCTGAAAGCTTGGTCAACAAGGACCGACGCGATAAGATTGAACAAGAAGCCCTTGATAAAATATCGAAAGAGGAAAAGGAACAGCGGAAGCAAGGAAAAGCTGGCTGGTGGATGAAAGCAGGTACATTTCGAATCTACGTTCATAGTCTATAAGTCTCATGATAGAATAGCGGACAAGCGCGTGCTGCTAACACGAGCACGATATGATGCGCTGGCCGCTGAAGGAGGGAAAAGGGCAGTCAAGAAAGCAATTGATAAGAAACAGAAGAAAATCGGACAAAAAGAAAAGCGGTCAAGACCATTCCCCTCAAAGAGGACATTCAGTGGGGGAGAGGGTGGAAGGAATACCAAGCGTCAAAGAGTTGTATGATCCGCATTATATATCTATCTCGATTTCATCCTCATAACATATGTATGTTTTTTCTATTTCAATTTTAATGTTTGCTCCCCCCACCGTGTGAAGAAATGAACAAGCCGGCAAAAACCCAAGCGGAAGGCGTGGCTTGAGTTTCACCAACATGGGTCGCCTCGATTCCTCATTCACTAATCGCAGACTCTGTATTCTTCCAGAACATTTGTGCCTGCATTATCTTGTATCTTTCGAATTCTACTGTGACTTTGGCTTCAGGTTTCGCTAAACGATGGAGCGACCAATGCCTGTGCCCATTCAACCCCATTCCGCATTTCTGAGCCGCCAGGAAAATGACAATATTTCAGACATATACAGAGGAGACCCCCCATCTCGACCTTGCTCACCAGATCAAGATCATATTCCATCTTCATCTTCCTCCAGCTCAAGCTTGCTCACGGGGGGCGGCCGCTTGGGAGCTATAGCAGCAGTCGTAGAACTTGCCATCTCGCGTTGGGCAAGAGGGAATGTATCTTCTTCTTCAAGCTCGTCGTCGTCCTCTCGCTCATCCGTTGTAACCCTATCTCGTTCTCAACGGTCTCGGCGCAGGAAACCCAGTTCAACATTCGGAAACCAATCCGAACGGGACATTGCAGCGTGCATTACCAAGATCAAGGCTCGCGAAGAATCCAGACAGATCCCACGCTCATTTGCACTATACATTCCTCCCTCCCTTGCGCCGCGCCTGGGACGACCTGTTGACAACCAAACATCAACAGACCAGCAAAGGATTAAATCTACCACTTCATTATCTTCAATATTAAGCCAGCTGGATGTCATTTTGAAACGTAACACCCGAACTCGACGACATGATGACCGCAGCCGCATACCCCGACCAGAGTCTCATATACCTCCTTACAATCGCAGTGCATCCTTCCCAGAGATTGGCGCACTTCGTAAAACAAGAAAGGGGAAACATAGACAATCAAATATTACTGTGGGTGGCGAACCCATTCCCTACAAGGAGCAACCAACCAGGGCCTGGTTTTTGGACGTAGCATCACCTACTTGGGAAGATATGCGGGCTATTGGCAAGGTATGTAATCAACCCAATCACAAGCCCACACCCGCTTTAAACTCTGAACATAGTCGTTGCATCTCCACCCCCTGACCTTGGAGGATATCCTGCAACAAGATCCGCGTGAAAAGTTGGAACTATTTCCGAAACTAGGTTATTATTTTGTAGCCTTCCGTGCCATAGAAAGTCAATCTACAAAGCAGCATTTTGTGCTCAAAAGGAATGTTGACCCCAGCGATAATGAAAGTATTGCGCACGATGAGGGTGTTATCGGGGAAGCTAATGTGTACCTTATTGTATTTAATGACGGGATTTGTGCTGTGGGTCTTTCCAGTCATTTTACATTTGTGTTTTCAACACTGACAAATTTTGTTTATCTCAGTTTCATTTTACTGACGTTTCGGGTGGGTTATATATGTCCGCAGCATTTGTTAAATTGATGTCCTTCAAAGAACACCTCAACCGAGTGCGAAGTCGGATTGTTTTGCTTGAAGAAGTTACAACCATGTCTTCAGGTGCCTATTTCCATCCTGGGTTTTGTCATCCAGACCCTTGATCATATATCTAGACTGGATTGCTCACGGCATTCTGGATTCCATCGTGGATTCCTTTTTCCCATTTTTAGAAGAAATCGAAAAGGAGGTGGTCGCGATTGATGATATTGTTTTCTCCGGCGACACCCCCTACTTCGCCCCTCCGGCAGTCCCACAATATCCGTCCACCAGATTGGACAATGTGATAGTAGAAACCGTGCCGGAAAAAGCTGGTCCTGCCGAATTCGGTGCCTCTCCGTTAAACGAAAAATACTCTCTGGGGGCTGCTGGTGAACATATCCCCCGCACCCGCTTTGCGGCTCCGCAACCCAACTTCTCTCTTTCCCTTCGTCACACCCGACGCGCAATTCACAACATTTGGATCTTATTCACTTCACCTTCCCCTTCTCCCCCAAGTACCATCGCTATAACATTGCGCCGCATGGCACGAACCCGGAGGACGGTGACCTCCCTCGCGCGCCTTCTGGCATCCAAGCACGAAGTTGTCGCCCAAATACGCAAGCGATTACTAAACGCGGGGCAATCCGGACTGGGGAATGGGTCGAGCAAGGGCGAGGACATGGAAATCGCAATTTATATGGGTGATATCCAAGGTTAGGTACGAAAATGTCTTGGTGAATTACTTACTTATCTATGACCCAGACCATATCCTAACTTTACAGCATTCACTTTCGCATTACGAAAGAATGTTGAGCGAATCGCATCCAACTTATCTCTCTCAACTTCGAACTGCAGTCGCCCTTACTAAGTCAGGGACCGACAAAGCCCTGATATTTCTTACCGTTGTTGGTATTGCTGTCCTATGTATCCAAACTTTGATTGGTGAGAAATTTAATCAACCACCAACGTCCATATTGGGTTTCAACCTGCTTTACAGGTTCATTCTCCCTCAATATCACGATCCCAACGAATGGGCACAGCTCAGACAAGCCCTACAATGTATTTGGGATCATCATTGCCCTTGCTAGCTTGATCCTTTGCACATACCTAGCCGTGGTACGATGGTGGTGGATTCAGGCGAAACGACGGCGGGGAACGGCTCTTAAATAACAAGTAGCGCATGGGCTCCGTCACATTCTAAATAATAAACACTTGATATACAGGCAGCAAATTAGGAAACACTAATTTCTTGGTTAGCTTCTAGTGCCAGAGCCTTGTCTGCCTCCGCTAAAACCACTTCAACTGTTGGGTATTTTGAGTATGGACAGAGGTTGGACACCGATTTTTTTCACCTTTCGACCGGAACTCTATTTGTTTCTTCTCGAATTCGGCGAACGTGACATTGAGGGTCTCGCGCTGCGCTCGAATGGACTCGTCCACGCGTTGCAGGTGCTCAGTCTCGGACCGCAATCGTCCGAGGCTCTCTTCTACTTGGCTGTGGAGTGATTCTAGCCCAGCCATTTGTTCAAGATACTCGGTGCGGATTTCTTCCCATTTCCGCCCTACATAGTATAGACGTAAGCAATGATGTAGTATGAACAAACGAAGGGATAAAATGAACCTGATGATTGCACTTCCTGGGCAGCAACACTGTAGTCACGTAGATGGTCACCTAAGCCCCGATCGTCGGCCCATGATACAGTTTTGACCATGTCACTACTTGATCGTTTTATGCAACTCCGACGTCGACGGAGGGTAACTTCAGAGGAAATTATTGCCTTTCCCTCTGCAGGTGGTGGTGAATCCGCGTCCGAGGGGGGAGTATTGGGTACCGAATCTTCGGGACTTGCTTGGTTGAATGAAAAATTAATTCCCTCTCCTGTGAAGCCAGAAACGCGTAAAAGATGCGGAAGGGGTGGTGGGGAAGGAGGTGGGGAAGACGCAGTGGGCGAGGAAGGTTGCGGGGCTAGATGCAGAAGACCCTCAGATTGGGGTGTGTTGGGGATGGAAGATTCATGGTGATCAATTGGACTTTGTGGGCCTGCTGTAATGGCGAGGGGGCGGCTTCCTGGATGCGTTGAAGAACTACTCTGAACATTCTCGGCACACCGAGCACAACAATATACACCTTTCGCGGAGCGTGACTGTATAGGTTGTACAGCTGACCTGCGGATGACCATATTGGCTCGTTTCTGTTGCTGTTGAAACCACCGCTCCATCTCTTTGACGCGAAAATCTGGGGGTGCAATAATTGTCTGGAAGGCAAATGTCTCCCGCTGACCTAGCTTCGTTGCTGATGAGTTTGAGGAAAGCTTCCGACACTTGCGTATCATCCTATCTTTCAAATGCCGTATTTCTACAATACGGCTCCAGGAGACTGTCGATCTCTTTGCCAATTCATAGGCTTCCAGCTTCAAAAGCTGCTCGTACATGGCCGCCGTTCCAGGTGGAAGTAAAACCTATTGTATGGGCTGTAAGTTTGTGTAGAATCGTCTGAACAAAATTATACCTTCAACTGATCAATGGTATCTGTCGTTTGCAGATATCGCCATCCCTTGGCCGTTTTAGGATCATGTGGCTCCAATTGACCTCGAACAGGGCTCGGACGAAGATATTCGAGCGAGACATCATCCGAGGCAGAATGGCGCAACATTTGGATAACGGGGGCGAACGGAAGGAAGGGAAACGAGTGTTGCCAATCCTCGTGTTAAGGATTGTCAATTTGTCAAGGCATTATAGCAGAAGAAGCGGCATGGCATTTGGGATACTTTTCTAGTCAGTCACGGGGTCATCAAACAATGAGGCGCCTATTATCCTCGCCTATCACATCCGACCAACACTTGGTCGACACTCGACAAATCTGGAGCTCGGAACGTTTAATTCTATTGAGATTTGCACGGTGATGTCCTAGATAACCATTAAAGCAAGGTGCCATAAACAGAGAGCTATGTAGACTGATGGGAATGTGAGAGTCTCGGTTGTCGGTCCAGCTGACGCCGGCTTTGTACATGACCGTGGTGACCAAACACGCACCTCTGATCATCCCTCCACTGTCCATGTCCTCAGCACCGCGATACGACGCCTTTGTTTTGAATAATGTGTCAGCTATATCCAATTTGGAGTCCTCATTAAGATGGGTTACATGGTTCTTGCCCGGGAGGTTCAAGGACGCGGAACTGGCGTCAGAGGCCCGTTCGTCCCCATTTACGCCCTTCTTAAACCCTCTCTAATGTCTGACCGGACAGTCTCTACTTTGGTTCATGTTGTCAGCATGTACCATGATGCACTCATAGCAAAAATCGTTCAGTCAAATCCCAAATACCGGCCCCTCGTTCCGCCGTCGTTACACGCACGCTTTACTAGGGCATGGTCTGACAAGAGTGATCCATATAAATGGACTGCAAGGGCTCTCGAGCTCATTCGATATATCGAGCTAGTAGTTGAAATGGGCCTTCGTAGAAAAGTCTCTGACACAAATAGACGTCGCGGTATCATCTTGTTGGAAGTAACCAAGTGAGTAATTCCCCTGACCATGCTATTCCATATAAATCATATTCTGCAGGGCGCTCTTCCGCCTAATGCTGCTGCGCATTACCAGGCGACCTCTCTTGGCGCATCCACTTCCCGAGCGGGATCTGGATACCGCCAACCCACCGCCACCTAGTACATCAACATCGCCTACCTTGGCCCCTTCTTCGCCGCGGGTGTCGCCTCCCGCTACCCCAGATCATCTGAAAAACAACCACGTACCATTGCCTCCACACTCATTACTGTCGTCCGCATCTTCTGAAGCATCAGCAGAGGAGTATTTACTTTCAAAGAGTCTGACATCAACCGCCGTCAGACCGTCACTCTCTCTCATGAAACCTCTTTCCTCGCCTCAGGATTGGGTTTCAGAGGTCATCCACATTCTACGTCCCTTGACCTATGGTAAATCTTATCTTGTTGCAAATTAATTTGGCTTCCTAATGTTGTCACCTTCCTCCAGCATCTCTATCATTTTATGGTCGACATTCTGATCGACCCTTGGTCGTCTTGATCCTAATGCAACTCCTCTCACGGATGTTACGTCGTAGCCCACCAACATCTGGTGCGATCGAAAGGGCAGAGTACGCGCGACGAGACGGAGATATATTTTGGTATTTGCTGCGCGGATCTATCTGGGATTCCCACACACGGTACGTAAATATATATATCTCATCGTGGCCTTGCATTCTGAGATATTTTTCAGCCCCAAAGTAGAATCTGTCATTGATAGGACAGCTCAGACGCCGATTCTAGGCCTTGTGGGGGCTTTCGCGAAGGATTGGATCCCCTTGATTGATGAATACTATTATTGTACGCGCTTCCTGATTTGCTCAACCTTTACTAATATGGGCTACCCCCTTTCTCAGATACAGCTCCCTAGCCTGACCCGATTGTTTCCCGTATTATTTGTAACATCGCCGAGATCCGGCCACTGGGACTTGGTGGCTCAGTGGTACTACACGAATCCTAAGCGTTCGTTTATGCCCTGGCTTTGTGACAGTGCGCACCCGCGAGGTATTGAAGGGATTCCAACCGCTCAATCCCCATAAATTATGACACTTTGGACTCCCGCCTAATAAATGTCGCCCAAGCAACTGATGGCCGGCACCTAGCGTTATGATTGGTCCTGGTCACTGGCAGGATACCCCCCAAATTTCGGGGGTGCATTTGAGATCTAGACACAGCTTGTCCCATCCATCTACGGAGTTAGATCGGATGGCGGCAAACTCGTCGAGCCACGACCAGACTCGCAATGCCGCCAGAGTGAGGTGTGTTCTTCCAGAATTCAATCCCCCATGGGATATGACGTTGAATATTTATTGATCTGTTTGCCTTGGGCATATCTGATATTTGGTTGGCGCGTCTTTCTTGGTCGATACAAGAAGAATCAATCACGCCTTAATTTGGCTGCTGTTTCTCATGTTAACCAACTATTCATCGAATATTCACACTCTTCCACATATCCTATGTCAAACCCATTACCTGCCATTATTCCCGACTTGCGGCGCGTTGTCACCTCACACAACGAAGATGGAATTGCCATTGTGCAAAGCGATACAAGACTCGTCGCGGAGGTGCCCACGTTGTACAGCTCATCGTTCTCCAACTCACAGTCCGCGCTCAGGACATGGCAACTGTGCAAGGGGCCAAATCTGCAGCCATTTGGGTGACCACAGATTCCATACCCACGAACGATAACAACAACAGGTACCTGTTAAGGTCCCTCAGTCCTAGCACTTGTGGTTGACCTCTGGTGTAGCGAAGATGGCGCCAAGCGTCTAATAGATGAGCCCACTAACCTGGGGCTCGTTCATCCAGCCGGGACAAATCTCCGCTCCACTGATCTCGCTCCCGGCGCGATCACTCCAATGGTACAGTGGAATGATACCCTTGTAAAATCTCACACAAAGATAATTTTACTGCCAGCATCGCACAACATCTTTGGACTATAATATCTTGGGTGGGGTTATTTATCTTCGTCAGATCCCATCATTTATGGCCGCATAGTCCGAGGAGAACTCATCCTGATAACCGAGGATGGGAAAGAAACACATCTCAAGAATCCAGGTGACACGGTGGTTCAGAAGGGTGCCATGCATGCTTGGAGAAACCCTTCACAAGCTTGGACCCGCTGGGTGTCCATTCTCATCGCAGCCGAGCCACCAATGGTCGATGGCAAAAAGCTCGCTCCTGAATTCCGGCTTGCGTAATTGGGCGGGCCGCCAGGCCGCAGCTAAATGTATTCGTGTGGGGAAAGAAACCCTAAATTTAACCAGATATCACATTATTGCAAATTGACAAAGAGCCCCCCATCAACCAGTAAAGATGCTCCAGTGACATACTGAGCCAAGTCGCTCGCGAGAAACACAACAGGCCCTGCAATATCGGCCGGCTCTGTACCAGGTTGTTACAGGTGCGGATTTTGTCTCTTGGACGATCACATACCTCCAAGCCGCCTAAGCGCTGTTCGCTTTATCATATAATCACGCTTCACGCTATCAGATAGGTCATCCTTGTTGATATCTGTGGCTATGGTTCCAGGGAGAACGGCATTGGCACGAATGCTATATTTTCCCAATGCGACAGCGCAACTTTGCATCAGCGAGAGAATCCCAGCTTTCGTTGGGGTATAGTGGCTAATTGCGCAATTCCCGCAATAGTCAGCCGCTAAGAAACCGTGTCAGTGCCAGAAACGAACCATTGCAGTTCACCTCCAACGAGCGCCGAAATCGAAGAGACGCCGATGATAGAACCACCTTGCGGGGTTTGGTTTTTCATCTGGTTTGCTACCGCTACCCCCCACGGATGAGATCAACCGCTAATGGGGGATAAGTAAACCACAGAACCTTGGACGACGTAGAATGCTCCATCAAGGTTGACCTGTCGAGTCCGTTCCCATGTGGCATGTGGCATTGTCAAAAACTCGGCGAATGGACAGATACCAGCATTGGAGACAAGAACATCGATTCGGCCGAACACCTTGACTCCTTCGTCGACTATCTGGGGGAGTGTTAGATTCAGGGTCTGGTGTCCATTGGGGATATACCAATGCTGATGTGTTCGCATCTGCGATGTCTCCAGGTACTGTCACAGCTTGAACACTGCCGGATGCTTCAAGAATTTGCTTCAAATCTGATATTTCCTTCCTTGTGGCCTCATCCCCAAAATAATGAAGAATCAGACCAGCAGCACCGTGCTTCGCAACCTCTACTGCACTATTGTCAACTACTTGTTAGCTGGGCTGAGGTCCTGACATCTTGGAACTCACCAAGCGCGTCCTATCCCGCGCGAGGCACCTGTGATACAAACAATTTTATTCGTCAGGAGAGCCATGATACGGGTATCGGTTGTCTGTAGATATTATAAGTATTATCATGGTGGAAATTTTGAAATGCACGGCCCGGAACCCACACCACCCATCTTCCCATGACCAAAAGGAAGTATAGGAACTGACTGGACCCCACGCTCACCATTCTCAAGAAGTATCTCATGGTTTCCTCAAACTGGGGTAATCGTTTTTAAAGAAGCGGGGTGGTATATACTGTCGGTTGTTCTCATCCTCAAACATGCCAGTCAAGATGTAAGCTAACCCGAGACTATAAACATACCTGACCCTGGATGCTAGTTATTATGACTCTGATGCAGACCTGACCTTGCTTAAAGGCAAAAAAATAGTATTTTTGGGGTGCGTTACCCCGCAGAGAGTGAAGACTAGGCTGACTCGTCGTTGGCTCAAGATTTGGAAATCAAGGAGCAGCGCAGGCCCAAAACCTCCGAGATAGCGGAATTCCGAATGACGACATACTGATTGCCAATCGCGAGGACACTTATGCGGATGATGCCAAATCTAAAGGTTTCAATGTCGAGCACAACTTCGCTGCTGCGGCTACGTTAGCAGATAGTGAGTACATTTGGTTGTCTTTGGATTGGTGTTGATAGTTCGCCCAGTCTTATTCCTCTTGGTTCCCGACCAAGTTCAACCGCGAATCTTCAATGAGCAAGTAGGCCCAAAGCTCAAGAGTACGGCCTCGGTCGTGATAGCTAGTGGCTATAATGTCTTTTTCGAACTGCTCAAATTTGGACCGGGACAAGATGTGATCATGGTTGCTCCCAGGTAGTGTTGGGTATATTCATGGTTTGGTGCGTCTATAATGTCGGTTTCTAGAATGATAGGTTCTTCCGTACGTTCATTGTACCAGCGCGGCAAGGGCTTTCCCTGCTTCGTATCTGTTGAAAAAAATGGGACTGGCCATGGCTTGCCAATCGCGATAGCCCTGTGTCGGGCGATTGGCGCAACGAAGGCAGGTGCAATCGCTTCTTCCGCACGCGAAGAAACTGCGATGGATCTACTTGCGGGTTGGTCCCTTTTCTTACAACATTTGCGGGGGCTAACATCCAAACAAGAGCAGGCATTATGGCCTAACATTATCATGCTCTTCAGGTGTGGTGTGTCCGACCAGTAAAGCATGTAACTAACCTGTCATGTAGAGAGGCCTTTAGTGTACTGAAGGAGGCTGGCTGCTCTGATGAGGCGCTATGCTACGAGATGTATGTTGTAACTTGAGCGGACAGCATCGGTCGCTCAGTGACATCATTCCAGGTGGATGTCGAAGGAGCCAGCTGAAATTTTCGAGAGGGCCGCAGAAGAGGGATTCATTGAACAGGTCTGTGAATATTACTGCTATTAGGCCTTCAGACTCAAAATTTTGGTAAAAGTTGAAACATCATTCCACTGTATCCCAATTTGGCCAATTAAGTGGAGCGTTGGCACTTGATGGTACATCCGCGCGAGCCCACTTCAAGGAAATTTTGTATAACCAGGTGAGTTTTAGTTGCTAAATAGAACAGAGAACTTGACGTGACGGTTGATAGGTCCTGAACGGGAAATTCTGCCAGGAGTTCTCAAAGATAGAAGACGATCTCGAGAAAGAAGGACCAGAGAATCCGTTGAATGAGCTCTACCGTAGATCCGAGGAAACAGAATTGGGACAGGCAGAGAAGAGAGTTCGCGCAAGATTGGCTGATTTGTTGTCTTGAGGGCAAGCAGACAAGACTCGGGTGGAAGGTGTCGAAGGGTGTTGAAGTGGCGGCCATAGGTTATATACTCTATGGTCTAGGTTAGCAGGAACCATACTCTATTCCAAATCAGGTTGTCAACTTGTGTGCTGTTGTGTGGCTGTTGAGGTTAATATTAATAGTCAACTTGACCAAACAAACAATGGGCTGTATACGAGTTTTCATTGTTTTCAGTTGTTCATCCATACCTTTTGCATGGCTATGACTTCCCCCAACGGCAAAATGGAGATTGACAAGTCGCCAAACCATAGGTCGTAAGTATATTGTATATGAAAGTTAGATGACATACTGACCTGTTCCAAAGGTCTCGTAACCACTCCACAGATACCCTTCGTACAAGAAGATCCCACAGGTCAGCCTCACGGGAACGCGAGAAACGTGAGCGACGTCGCGACCGAGGAGAGCATGATGAAAAAAGGCGTCGAAGTCGTAGCCGCGACCGAGGAGGGGATCGGAATCGTGACAGGGATCGCTCTCGTGAGAGGCATCGCGAGAGGGACAAGGACCGCCGCCGTGAAAGAGATGGAGACACTCGTCACAGGAGCGATAGGCCTAGGCATCGTGGCGACAGTCGACATAGTCACCGCGACCGCGACCGGGATAGAGATCGGGAAGATAGAGATAGGGACCGTCGACGCAAAAGAGGAGATGATATAGACTCCAGCGAATTCCGAGATCATGAAGAACGCTCCAAGAGGAAGCGTTCAGATGATGGAATTGTCGATCTCCCGCCTCCACCGCCTTCGACCTTGCCACCTCCTCCTCCCCGTGATAGTCCTCGTGTGGATCATCCTCGGGATCGACAAAATGATGACAGGTTATCTTGCCCTCCACACAATCCTTGCGACGAGTTTAATGACAGTTTTTTTTAATAGTGTGGGGGGTTATGGTCGTCAAGACATCCGACACCCGCCTATCGACAATGACGAGGATGAGCCAATGGCCCATCGTCGTCGAACGAGGAGCCCGCTGCCTCCAGCCATTAAGTACGTTTCCCCCTCTGCTGACTACTGGGTATTGACACTTGAGACAGACGACCCTCTCCCGTTTATGAGCCTCCCCCTGATGAACCGTACAATCCAGATGAACCCAAAGAAGATGATTCCGAAGCTCGATCTGTTTTTGTTTCACAGTTGGCTGCTCGGTTAACCGCCCGAGATTTAGGGTATTTCTTCGAAGACAAACTTGGGGAAGGAACGGTTATGGATTCAAGAATTGTAACTGACCGTCTGTCCCGTCGATCGAAAGGGTATATCCTTCAAGTCTTGATCATCGGGTCCTGACTCATAATTCTTCAGCATAGGTTATGTTGAATTTCGTACTATCGACCACGTGGAAAAAGCGCTTGCGTTATCCGGAACCGTTGTCATGGGCCTACCCATTATGGTTCAACTGACTGAATCTGAAAGGAATAAGTTACATCCAGGAGATGGGTAAGCGAGCGGGAACCTAATGACAACCGCAAAATTTAAAAGTTGATTTATGACAGTAATCTCAACCTTCCACCGGGGGTCAGCGCCCCACATGGTGCCATGCAGTATGTGAAGCAATGTGCATACACGAATTCACTATTAACCTCTTCACACAGGTTATATGTTGGATCTCTGCATTTCAACCTCACAGAATCGGATATCAAACAGGTGTTCGAACCATTCGGGGACCTTGAATTTGTCGATCTTCACAGGGATCCCATGACCGGCCGCAGCAAAGGTTACGCCTTCGTTCAGTAAGTCCAGTCTATGAAGTTATTTATCGGGGTCAAATATGATCCCTTCAGATATAAGCGATCGGAAGACGCAAGAATGGCACTGGAACAGATGGAAGGCTTCGAGCTTGCAGGCCGCACCGTATGGCTAATACATTATATTTAAAGCACATCTCACCATCTTCCCAAATAGCTTCGCGTCAATACTGTCCACGAAAAGGGAACAGCCCGATACACTACCCAAGATTCCTTGGACGAAGCTGGCGGTAAGCTAGTTGTTACAAACTAGAGCCCTGGTCCTTCCTGACAGCGAACAGGTGGTAACTTGAACGCTGCGTCCCGCCAAGCACTGATGCAGAAACTCGCTAGAATTGACTCCGGACCATCCTTCCCAGAGCCTGTGTAAGCACACCACCTAAACATCATATAAGCCAGTTTTTATAATACCTGCCAGTGCACGACCGGCCATCACTCAAGCCATGCAGTCCCGGTCTGTATTGTTGAAAAACATGTTTGATCCCGAAGAGTAAATATTACCATAGTCCATTTTGCCATGACTCTAACAGTTTTCCCAGAGAAACGGAACGTGACTGGGACAAGGATCTTGCTGATGATGTCAAGGGAGAATGCGAGGGAAAATATGGCAAGGTTGAAGCCATCAAGGTCGAGAAGGAAACTCAGGTACGCTCCTTGGTTGAAAAACAACAACAGAATCTAAATAGTCTTCAGGGGGAGATATACCTGAAGTTTGATTCCATTGACTCCGCCAAACAAGCCATACAAGGTCTGAATGGTCGCTGGTTTGGCGGGAAGCAAGTTTCTGCCACTTTCATTTCAGACGCCATCATGCAGGCACACCAGTAGCGCTTACCGCCACCAGATGACTAAACCTGCTCAGATTTTTCAAAAAAAAAAAAAAAGAAAACAGATTTCACCCCGAGATGCAGTTGACTGTACTTTTATGCCTCTTCCTGATGCTTGTGATATCTTAAATCAGTGCGCCGTGCAGATCTTGATCCCCCACCTTTGATATTGGACTGGTCGAAGATTGGAAGCATATAGGCAGGTTTCATCATCGACGTTGTTTGGACCACTATGTGATGGCCTTTATCTCAAATAACCTTTCTCGTTAGATTACCCACAACCAAATGACATAGCTCCCCATTTACCAATTGGATTTTTAAGATATTTCATTTAATCCTCGAGGTTGGGTTCGAGGTATCACCCGTGGTCTATCACCTCGTACCGGAATTGCTAACTGCTATATCAGATATCAATCGCGTCGGAGGACGGGTGATTGAGTGAACATTTATCAGGTTACAACAGACAGGCAGGACATCGTTGACTGTTCTCAATACATATAACGGAAGGAAGGTGACTCAGGACCTTGGCCCAGTGCATCTGTTTGGATGTCAGCAGCTGTAATCTCCACCCCCTGTGCTTCATTTCTCTCCTTGTTCTTTCGCCTCATATATATGCCTGTCCTGGTGGGTTTCCTGATATTCAACCATGTAGTGACGCAACGCATACTGTGACTTACGCCGCGACCAGGACCAAACATAAGCCCCCAAAGGCAGCTGCTCACACAATAAAAATTAAAAGGGGATTCGAAGGAACGCGCCTCACCAGATGTCACTAGTGCTGAGGGTTTTGTGGTACGTCAGATTCAACCAAGTCTGGAGATGTATCACTTTATACCTGGGATGTACTTTGGTTCGTCCTGGGCTCGGAAAACATTGGTTGAAATAAGGCCGGATGAGTTGGCAATGGCCACTACATAATCAAGTTCAGATAAAGGGTTCTACTGCGGATTTTGCTACTTGCCCATGACGGCGGCAACAACAGCACGTCTGGATTCATGGGGTGTATTATTCGAATACCTGGATGAAGGATGTGGAGAACTCCGTCTCATTGAGATTGAGACGACACACTCACCATGCGCTGACAAGGACAGATGGTGCGAACGCCTTGCGTTTGGTTAGACAACCAGCGAAGGAGCGTGGCAAAAACGCACCCCCATAGTCAAAAAAAAGCACGCAAGGTACGCGGTATGACGATGCTGCAAGACATCGATAGACCCAAGGATGATAAAACCGACTAACGCTGTAGCCAGAGGGATACATCTGGTGGCGGATCTAGTCTATGGGTTATCATAGATCATCACCAACTCACATATGGATGGACCGTTCACGAAAATAATCGGAAGAGAATGTGATCAGTAACAGAGCCACGGTACCCACAATATTCGGGGCAACGGTGAGTAAATTCGTCCGGATCGTAGAATATCCTAGACTAGCAACGATTTGAGGGAGGAAATTGTTGACGCTGGCAAGGGGAACTCCAAAGGATAGATTGATCAGAGCCCAAACCCTAACATGTTTAATCGTTGGGCCGGTCTTTGCAACAGGTGTACTGAATTGAACCTACCAATACATAGGATCCTGAAAGGGACGGAATGCGTCGCGAATATTGAGTCGTTCATCAACTTGGACAGAGGAGTCCCTCAGAATGCGTGCTTTTGCGATGCCCCTTTCACGCTCATTCAGGAGTCGCCAGGTCGATGGTGACCGAGGAAGCCAAAGCAAGGCGAACGCGGCAAAGAGTATGGTACCAGCGCCTGAAATTGACATTTACAGGGATGAAAGAAGGTTTCATTTTTTCCTATACCTTCAATCCAAAATAGAAATTGCCAGGAGTGAACCTTGGGGTGGTCGATGTGGAAAACGCCAAACGCGATGAGTCCTACGAACCGGATCATGATTTGTCGCTATGGTAGTTCAAGACACCCACCAGAAAATGCCCCGGATATGGAAGCAGCAGCTGAGTGGGATGTTGTCGCTCTTTGAGTGTCCTCGGATCCTGTTCAACTGATGCACAAACCATAGAATATTCCAATCCGGGAGGCAAGTTCATTCCGTTTGTAGAATGTTGAAAGATAGAAAACCTCAAGAACGCGGCCGCATTAGCGAAATGTGGTAAGCCGATGCTCATGCGCCTCACAACACCAGGCAACATAGGAGCCTCAAAGATTCCCAGAAAGAACCGAATAGCGAAAATTTCTATGGTGAGCGAGGGACAAAAGATGTACAATCAGTGGAATAATGTTTACCCCGAGTAAGAGGTGCATACGAGAGAATGTCTTTGCGATTGCGGCAAACACAGACCTGGTATCTGGAGTCAGGTCAAGAGCAACGAATAACAGAACCACCCACATCATCCCCTGTATAAGTGTGAGCTACGGTCATCCAGAACTCAGGCTACTCACAAATCCAATCATCATGATAGGTAAAATTCGGGCGGCGGAGAACCTCTTGACCAGAAGGGAAATTGGTGTACCGAACCTTTCTGCCAATCGAACAACCTACCACTGAAATGTTGTAAGGACTCACAGACAAAACGGGACCTGCAGGGAGATGTGAGTATGAGAGATAGGGGGAGGGCACTTGCCGCACATAGAATATCATAACGAGGAGATAATACTGTGGACGCCAGTCAACTGCGTTGATCAAACGGAGAAGGAAATTATATACTTGATTTCCCTTTAGATGCATGTCCTGGTGACTGTTATGAATCTAGATAGCGCTTATTGACAATGTCCCTACTTTGTCCCAGCCATCTGTCTTTGCGTTTCCAACGTTCCCCTTATCGAGGGCATTGCACAAATACCTGTTGCCGGGGATTCAAGTGTTGGCTTGATGTGGGCGACAATAAGTGCTGCTCACACTTACATGAATGCTAAAGGGGGAAGGAGGCATATGTCAAATTTCCAACGGAGTCGGCGTTCTTCAGATTGGGAATATTCCAATGTTTCTTCGCCTTGAATGTCAGGAGTCTGTTCGACCTTCGAGATCGGTTCCTTTGCCCCGGATGTTGATGTTGGCGACATTTTCATTGGGAGAGATTCACAGAGACGCTACAGCTTATTCTGGTCCGAGAGTTATATATTTTGGTCTCCATGGCTCAGTAATAAACGAAATAAGACGCCCAAAAGGTGGCTCACCTGACTGGATGCATCATGATGTTTCCGGATCCCATGAGGGACTTCACGCGCTCAGACTAAACTCGGTGATTACAACATCTCATAGTCATATGGCAGTAATCCATCCGGGTTCAGAGAAGCTCTTTATTAAGCGACCTGCATGTGACATCATCTGCGCCTCGCCACATAAATGGCCGAGGGGCTTGAATTACAGCGGTGCAACTACCATGTCCGTCGAAAAGATAAATTCGGATGAGACATTACCTGCTGATGACAGTGACTGACAATCACCGCACAGCTCATGCAACCAAAGTACCTGGCCTGATCTTTCTGAGTGGGCAAACCCCTGTGGATGTAAACGGTCAGCTTGTGGCTGGAGGCATTCAAGATCATACCGTATGTTCAGCATTGACATCTTTCGACTGTGCCTCATGCCATGGAAGAGACAATGTATTACCAACCTTGGAAACGTGCTGAAGGCGGCTGGGTCCTCGTGGGAGAAGGTCGTCAAAGTCAATGTGTACCTGAAAAATATGGACGACTTCGGTGCCATGAATCAAGTGTATGAGCAGGTGATTGTCCTTGATTTCTGGACAGACCTAGTCCTAATTTATTTCAGCTGCTGCCTAATCCTAAGCCGGCGAGAACGTGCATTCAAGCAGCCAAGCTACCTAATGACGTGGACGTTGAGATGGAGGCTATCGCAGCGACCTGAAACACGGTACCTGCATATGTTACCGGGGACTTGAGAGTAGCGGTTTTGGGGGTATGTATTGCCTCTGTTTGCCGGTGGATCCTTGGTACCCAAATAGAAGATGTGCGAGGCGTGACTGTTAGTGAGACACGCGACGGGCTGGAATTGGGAACATCTGCTGCTGAGATTTAGTATCACCTACTCGACTCGGGGCTGGAAATGGGACGCCACGTGCAGTGGTGATTTAGAGTATATATGACCCAAGCATTGTGAGAGTTGGGAATCAACATCCATATTTTTCATGGAAAAGCAAACATACACTCATCAATACGTTGGGCGACCCAGCAAGGAGGCCTTAGTGCAAGCATTTGTAGGGAGATCGTTGGATAACTTGAGAACCCCGGCCCTGGTCATCGACAGGAAAATTTTTGCGCTCAACTGCGCACGCATGCATAGAAATGCGAGGACATGGGGTGCTGAGTTTAGGGCACACCTGAAAACTCACAAGGTAAGCTGGGGTGCTGCTCGAGCTAAGACTAGTTGAGAGTATGATTAGACAGAGGAAGGGTCGAGATTTCAACTTTCTTCGACGGAGAACAAGACGACAGCTGTAGTGGTTTCCACGGTCATGGAAGCATGGGAGGTCGTAAATTCCGGGCTAGTGGCTGACCAGACAGTCAAAGACGTTAGAGGTCATACTCAACAATCAAAAAATACTCACCAAAATTCGAACAGATATTATATGGTTTGCCCATTGCTGGGAACAAAATCGCAGACGTTTCCGCGATCTGGGACAAGGTTGCGGAGGCTGGGGGTGTTGTTCGGCTGCTGATTGACCATCCAGACCAAATCCGATTTTTGGAAGAGTTCGAAAGTAAGAGGAGCAAATCAAGGAGATGGTCAGTATTTCTGAAAGTTAACGGGGGACAGGAGTGAGTTGGCTGATGTCCGGGCCGATTACTCCTGACTTGCTAGTTAGCCGTGCTGGGCTCTCCCCACGCTCACCCGACTTCAGGAATCTCCTTCAGGCGCTTTTAGCTTCACCCGCTATATCCCTATACGGATTTTATGGACATGCTGGTAATGCATACGCATCAACATCCCTTTCCGAGGCGTCTCTATTTCTTTCCGGAGAAGTGAATGCAGTGAACGCCGCGGCTGAGGTTGCATTACCACTCCTCAACCAATCCCCACAGAAAGAGGTGCACCAGCAACCATTCGTGTTATCCGTGGGCTCCACACCTACTGCCCACGCCGCAAGTGCAGAAACGCGCAACGCGTTGGCTCAAGCGTTGCATGGGACTCTTGAATTGCATGCAGGTACGTAAATTCGAGGGGACTCCACGCATCTCATAAGTATGTTCCAGGAAACTATGCCATGTTGGATATGCAGCAGCAACACACAAACCTGATTGAACGAGGCCAGGTTGCGCAGAAAGTTTTAGCCACTGTGGTATCATATTACGCCGGTAGGGGAGCGGGGAGTAGCGATGAAGCATTAGTGGACGCAGGAGCGATCGCCTTCAGCAAGGACACTGGCCCAGCGGGTGGATTTGGTGAGGTCATTGGAAAACAGTGGCAGCTTGGAAGAATTTCTCAAGAGCACGGAATCCTGACCCGGCCCAATGGGGTCACAGATGTGAAGAATAATGACCTGAAGATTGGAGATATGGTAGAAATTATTGGGCAGCATGCGTGCTTGATAGCAGCGGTATGTGGATCGCCCAATCATTGATCACGGCTTCATGGTTAACCCAGGGCCACCCATGGTATTATGTGGTCGATGGCGACGTTGAAGGAGGTCAGAAAGTCGTCGATATCTGGGTTCCATGGAAAGGGTGGTGATCATGATGATCCAAGTTTAGCCTGGTTCGACGTATGTCCTAGTAGCTGTATGTAGGATCAGAATTGTGAATGGTTGTGTTACATAAGCCGGCCGTGTTTGGGTTTACGGTGTTCACTGGCGTCAGTGAGACAACGTTCACTCGAGTCGCCAGTTCTAGTCTTCCATATCTTATTTCCTTGTCACCTAGCATGCCGCTAAATGATTACGAGGGGGATGCGACAGAGCTATTAGAAACCTATGGTTTGGCTCGTTCATATGTTTGCAACTTGGACCCGGCTCATACAACTGGTAGATTTCCTCATGAAATACATTATTATCGGTACCCCTCATCAGTTTTGACCCACCGTGCAACCATTTAACGCACCGCAGGAGAAGCTGGAACTGGAAAATCATGTCTACTTCACCATTTCACCCATAACTCATGTATGTGCTCCCGCATTTGTTGATGTGGCTTTTTCTCAGTCCCTGGCCAGTCAAAGATCATTCGCAACATACCATTGGCGTTGAATTTTCTAGCCGTACAGTCAAGCTTGGGGAAAAGAGGATAAAGTTACAGGTCAGACAGATATCATTCAAACTAATCCTCAGTCATCTAACCACATATATATTATTTCAGCTCTGGGATACAGCAGGCCAGGAACGCTTCCGGTTCGTGACTTGCAATCATAGGAACTACCAGAATTGAAGCCTTTACCCACAGCTCGGTTACCCGTAGCTATTATCGCGGTGCTGCAGGGGCAATCCTTGTTTATGATATCACCAAGTGTGTTTCTTCTGGTTTCCATAGTTGGTACTAACCAACATTGCAGCCGAGAGTCATTTACTAATCTATCCCGGTGGTTGGCTGATGCCCGAGCATTGGCAAGCCCGCATCTGGTAGCTGTTTTGGTCGGTAATAAATCCGACCGGGATGAGGAGCGTGAAGTTGAATGGGCTGAAGCAAGTAGGTGGGCCGCCGAGAATGGTTTGTTCTCCACTTACGCGTGGTCACGCCCGTCTGATACGGTTTCTCTAGATATTCATTTCTTAGAAGCGTCCTCACTCACGGGGGACAACGTCGAAGCGCCTTTCCTTCTGGCAGCCCGCGCTATCCTGCTCTCCATCGAGTCGGGCGCCCTGGACCCTGAGAATGCAGGGAGCGGTGTCAGCTATGGCGATAGAGCGCTGCGACGGGTAAACAGCTCTAGTCGTCTCAGCTTCGGGAGTTTGAGTGGAGGTCGGAAGAAGGGCACTGTCAAGCTGAAGATGAAGGGCTGGCTTCCTGGTAACAGATGTTGCTAGTCGCAGTGAGTCTCTCAGCTCCATGCGTCCCTTCCCTAACCTCATTCATCTCGGGGCTACGTAGGATTTTTATAGATGATACCCATGGTTATTCGCTACCCACTCCACTATATCTAATCCATGCAACATATTGGCGGCTACCCGACCACATCCCACGCTCGGTTGTTACCCATCCCCTCAACACATTCTCATTGCACACTTTCATTTTATACCGTGAGTACCATGGAGGGGTTCTGAGAAAACCACTTACTTCTGCCATTTTAGTCACATGTCCATATATCCCCAACCTCATAACCATGTCTTCTAGACCGGCTTAGAGACTCATTCGTAATTGTTGTCTTTATCTACTGGATAATCTGTAATGACTGATTATCGGTCCTGTATGCTTCCTACCCCACGCGATCATTAAATTCTCTTCTATTCACCTCGTGCGGGGTGTGGTTGTGACCTCCAATAAGCACAAGTACCCGGCCGGGGGCGGTACGGTGTGCTAAGAATGTCACCAGAATAATCATGCCACACATACCCACGCGGAAACCCAATGGGTATTTTGATCTTCGTCATCACGCAGTCTCGGAGTTTATGCTTTCCTTGGATTTACCGAACGGCTGCTGCATGGAGCGGGGTAATCTCTCATGGCGTGGCCACATCAACTGACCAACGTAACGCAAGCGATTTGCCTGTGAAGCCTTATGGTTTCACCGCTCACATGCATTGACACGTAGACCGGATATACATGGGATGTTGAACCAAAGGCACTCAAGTCCTCTTCTTGAGACCACCTCGTACCGATGGTTCTCCCCGGCGGACAATGTCTAGTTCTCTAGGTATGTGGGTCTCTTTCTTGTCGATTATTTGCGATTTTACCGCGTTTCATTCCACTCAAACCGTTTCACTGTGAGCAAAATGCTGACGACCTCGGTGATAGGCCCTCCAACGAATACCTTCCAAACTACATCGTCAATTCCGCTGTCCTCGATTGTAACGTCCAGTGCCTTGCCAATTTCGCTGTCCTTGGTTCCATCATCCAGTATCCTTCAGCTCTCTCAGTCCGCATTATCAGCTTTGCAGCCTTTGGTAGTGAAATCGATCACCCTTCAACCCTCTCTGTCCACCACATCAATTGTATTATCTTCAGTCTTATCTGCCAGCGCTCAATCTTCAAAACCCGCCAGTATTTCAAGTTCCACTTTCAGCATCAGCCTGCCAACGAAGCTCATCCTGTCGTCGTCCATTGTATGCCCTGGTTGTTTATTGATATCCCATATATTTAATATCAATCCTAGGCACCTAAAGCCTCCTCGGTATCTCCGACACCAACCACAGTAAGCTATCCTTCCTACATCAAACTTCCTAGGTTATCAATTGTTATTCAGATCCCTGGCATTACCACTAGGCCGAACGTTCCACCCGTAGAACCAGGGACATCATCACAGTTCATGCCCGCCGCTCCGGTCACTTCAGAATCACAACAAACACTATCCCATTCCGTTGCATCTACCCAGTCCAGAGCGGACACACTCGTCACGTTTGTGTTGCATTGCGATTTACTGACACATTGCTCATTAAATTATAGGATGTCTTCTCATGAGTCAAACACCGCGAAGTTTACGCCTGCTGGTCCTGTGGCCAAGGACCCAGTATCGCAGGAGAGCTCCAAATCTTCTCTGAGCAAATCCGCTACCAAGGCCACTGGTGCTACGGTTAAGCCTTCTTCTCAAAGTCCCTCTCCAACCCCAAACAGTGAAAAAGCCCAGGCGAGTCCTGCTCCAAAAACTTCGGCCAGCAGTTCGCCCCCCAAGGCGACCCCTGCGGCCACATCGATTTCTGGTAAGTGCACAAAGTGTAACATGTTTTTATTGGAATGAATTTGGGTTCTAGTGTTGCGGGTGACCCCGACTTCCACGATGACCAGTACTATCACTGATCGCCCCGAGTCAACGTTCAAAAGCGTCATAGCCATTACGAGCGTGAACCCGATGGATGGCAAGACGGCAACGATAACACCGGATTTTTTGACCGTCCTCAGCACGTCTACGGAACCCGATGGATCTTTCGTCACGTACACCCACGTTGTGGCAAATCCAACAAGCCTCAGCGATGCTAGCTCAGCGACGGGGTTTGTGTATCTGTGCTCACTAAGGGCATAACGACTCACATATACATATAGGTTCCTCCACAACCAAGGAGCAATGGCGGGTGTTTTCGTCGTCGTTGGCATCCTCGCCGCGGTTCTCGTAGTAGGCGGAGCCTTCTTCTGTCGCCGTCGCCGCAGCCTGAATCGACGCAGAAGATGGCTGGCAGGGTTGCGTCAACAACCGCCCATGACCGGCAATCCTTTCGATGACCCGCCACTCATACGGACCGTGCAGTCTGACCATGCACGTGATGAAATGGCTTGGAACAGCCGCAGCCGTGTCACTCACAACCTCAGCGACGATGCAGGTTACGCCCCACATAGCACACAAGGAATGGCTGGAGTTGGCACTGGCACGAAAGGTTCGACAGGCTTCCAGGACAGTGCCCCCTTCAACGACAGCGGAGAGTACCGCCCCAACCTCGGCCTGATTCTCTCAACTGATAGAAGTAACAACATATCCCGCCCCTCCTTTGCCCAATCGAGCCCGTCCATCTACCCGCCAAGCCTCCCGCCCGTCGGTGATGACACCTACGACCTCATCGACACCCGGACGCCCGTGCGCAATACCTTCGTCGTCCCTCCCCCGCGCCCGCCGCGCTCGCACCTCCGGAGCACGATCAGCAAGGACCTTGACTACATTCCACTCACACCACCGTCGTCTGTCTCATCGCACCCGAGCGACAAGCCGCCTAGCCCCATCGAGGACCTTATCAAATCACTCGAAACGTTCCCGGACAGGTATCCACAGTCAAAACAACACCCGCAACAGGATGCTGTGTTTACCCGACGGACCTTGCTTGACGTGTGTACCGCTTCACCTGATGTTGGCAGTTTACTGACAGGGCTTGGCTATGCGATCAGGTTCGCCCACGCAGCCGCGATAATATTGACCCCAGCTAATGGTGCTGACGGACACTACTTATTAAATGCGTAGTATTTGTATACAAGTCCCTCTAAATCAAGGCGACGGACTCTCGGCAATGAATGTACATATAGTTCCACCAAACAAGCATGTATTTCCGTATTTCGCAGCCAGGCTCCTGTACATACCATCTCCGAGTGTACAATATACACCATATTTCGTCCAGAACCAGAATTTACCTGCGCGCGTTGTCAGCAGATCTGTCAGTGCTTGGGGCCGGTTATTTAAACCCGAGACATGTACACTCAAGTTCTTGCGAGTTACTAACTATATACATGGTATCCGAGCGGCGTTTCGCACACTGGTCCCATTGCAATCAATCCATTCACCAACTTGATACACCTGCTCCACCCAATCATTTTCTCGTGTTCGCAGCAACGAGCCGTTCTGAGTCCGTAACAAACCCGAAGCTCTGTATTATCATGACAGATCTAGATTAGCATCAGTCGATGCAGCCGCCAGCCGGGGGACCTACATTACCGGCATTGTAATACACGTTTTCCAGGCCACCAGTGGGAGAGGTGGTGGCTGTGGCGTCTCGGACCAAAATGCAGTCGTACCCACGGAAATAGGCGTCTGCGAGTGTACCGAGGACACACTGACATGATCATAAAAAGGTAAGTGTACGATCAGCGTGCTAGTGAATGAGTGATTGCGGCAACTCTTGGCGGAAGTGATGGGGTGGCTCAATTGCCGCCGCGGCCGCACACACGGTGGGATGAGACTGGCTACAAGCGTCCAAGTTGATGACGGGCTTGCAGCCGGGCGCCCCACCGGTTGGGGTGAATCAAAATACCAACCTGGTCCGCGTTCACACCCGCAAAAAATAAGGTCCTGATCCCGTGCTCCTTGAGAAACAAGTCCAGTGCAGTCTGGTAACCCCACAGTCCGCTCATTCTACCAAATAAGTTATCAACACAAGTCGTCTGCCGCGCGCGGCCGCACCTATTCTTGTGAATCCAGAAATCTGTGCCCGCGTCGCGCCCAGCTTCGTACATCCCCTGAAGAGGGCCATACAGCTCCGCGTTGTATGCCCCGCGCATGAGGAGACGGCCGAATTGTCCAGACATCTCCGCGCCGAACCCCCCGCGGCCACCTTTCATGAACCCCCGCACAAGGGCGGGCGGGATCGTAAGCAACTCGGCGTTGGTGAGTCCCCAGTTTCTGCGGAATGGGTAAGTGACGGTGCGCCGGCGCAGGGTGGGGTACGTACACCCAAAGGATTTTAGCACCAATGTCGCGCATCGCAGGAACGGCGCGTATGAGGGGGTCCACGCATGTGAGGCCAGTGGGGTGTGCGCGTAGGTCTGGATGCAGGAAGAAGCTATTATATATTCAATTATTGCTAGCCACCCGGACAAGCCGCAGCCGAGCATACTTTTGCATATCAATAACCACCAGCGCAGCCTGGTCCCGCACCACCCGCACCCTGCGCCCGCCATCGACGGGGATTTCAAACTGCGACTGCGCGAGCGGGGGTGGTGCACCCGCCCCTGCGTCGTCGGTTACCCCGCGTGCCCCAGCCCTCACTTCATCCAGCCTGGCACTCCGCGTGAGATCCATAAGACCGTTAGGGTACTCGACCCAAAAATCGGTGCCGCCATATTCCAGTGGTGCGTCAACGGGCGGGCGGGTGGTCATTCCTAGAATCGGTGTGTCGTGCAACAGTATATTTGTTAACGGGGTGCACATTAACGTTCTCCCCTGCTACCGGGCTCGCTTTAGTCGACTCGGAGCCTGCGTGGGCCGTGGGAGGTATCCAGTTGCCGTTGGGAGCCGGAGACGCAGGTGTGAACGGCCAAGACGAATTGGGTCCAGGCATATGCCCATCGTGTACCCTACCTCTCCTGGCCAGGCTTCGAATCTTAAATTCGATATGTGCATGCTGCGCGCTCCTCAACATTAAGCCACGCCGTCGGGGGGAGAAGGATAACGCGGCCAAACGGTTCCGTACCAGGTCTTCCCTTCCCTTCTTCGATATCCAGCGTGAGCAGCCCACAATTGAGGTGTCTATTTCCGGGGCGAGGCATTGAAGCAGTAGCGCTATTGGACTTCACTTCTACCACCATAAATACCACGCAGGCTGTATATTCGACAGTGTCCTCCTCAACATTCGGCCACGGCGCCGCGGAGGAGTACAATGAAACGGTTGAGAGGGTCCGACACCAGGTCTTCCTCAATGATTAGGCAGCGCGGCTACCGTGGCCGTTTCCAGGGTGGGGCTTGCAACTCTATGAATACCACGCGTCTATTTTCGTCCCTTCCCAACGAGAGCGGGCCGGGTTGTATTCTTCTCTTGGCGGCGGCTTCAGTCCGTGCTATCATTGCGGGATGGGCAGCCCGCATAGCCAGGCTGGTGGTCCATCATAAACATGTGGCTTGTGCGTATGTAGCGGGGTGAGTACGGAGAGTGAGTATGGGGAAACGGCCGGTGAGTAGGTGAGTAGAAATGTTCATATATGGTACCGGGGTGGTTTTTGTAATTCGAGGGGCGGAGAGGGGTGAATATGTAGTGGGGAATGCGATGCGGTGATGTGAGTGTGTGGGTGTGAGATGCAGTAGGTGTGGTGTGACAACCGCTGTCCATGTACAATATTAATAACAACAGCGGGCCTCGACGGGGTGAGCAAAATAAAGGAAAGCAAGAGCGACCCGGGAACACGAGCGGGGAGGAAGAAGAAATGTCCCTGTGAGTAGTGTACCAGTAGTGTGGGGGTATTTAACTAGAGGAGGCAGGGCATACGAGTCCATTGATGAAAGGAAAACGCGCGGTAATCTAGGATTCGCGCGTGGCAATGCTAGCACCGTCCGGGACGTTGCGGACCTGTTGATAACAGATGAGAAGACGCAGACGGAAATAGACAAGACTCACTCCAAGAACAGGCCTTGAATAATCCTCGTCATCCCGTAAATCGTTCACGGAGGCCCCTTCGTCCTCATGTTTCCGCCTCCGCAGAGCAGGATCCAGCCGGTCGTCACCGGTACTATCCGATGAATATACAGACGATCCCATACTCGACCGTTTAACACCTCCATCCTTCCCCTTGGCTGGGTCTGGCCCCAAGCCTTGTATTAGTATTGGTACAACGGCTGGTGGGCTCGGCGGCGGGACCTCTGCATTAGGTGACCCAGTGGTCTGCCTATAATACGAGGCAAGGAGAGGCTCATAGCTCCCCACGCTGTGGGAGGCCGAGTGGCTGATCGCATGATCACCCGCGCTGCTCCCGCTGCGCTCGCGGTACGGGGCAGGCGTTGAGGTGCGTGCACCTACGTAAGCATCACGGGTGCCGCCCGGGGGTACAACATAGTCCGTGTACGGATTGAACACCTCCTGGTGATCAGGGTCGGTCGAATCGAGGTAGGCAGATGTGCGGGCGCCAGCACTGGGCGAGAGGCTAGAAGAACCGGCGAGGAAGCCCGAAGAGGAACGATGGGTCATTTCAACATCAGGGGAGCCCGGAGGGTTATCGTCCTCGTCATCGAGGGCATGGCGACGGAAGCCTGCTGCAGCAAGGCTTGCGGAAACGGCGGTGTCGTGTTCTAGACGTCGTGTGCGGCGTCTGCGACGGACAGCAAAGAAGATCCAGAGTAGGATGGAGGCTGCAGCAAGCCCGACGAGGACGAACACACCGGCGACGGCACCAGTATTGCGGAAGAAACTGGGGGATTTATGTACAAATTACATGATATACGAACAACGAGAGCTTACGAGGAAGTTTTTGATGTGTTGTTATCCGGGCTGAGGGTTTGGTTTATGCCGACCTCTGTGACGGTGACCACGATGCCATCACTTGCGGTGGAAGTAGTTGTGAAGGTGATGGCGGGCGGGGCGAATGAAGAGGTAAATCCCTCAGAATCTGTTGTAGGAATAAATATGGTACTCTGAAAGGTTGTGCTGGGTGGATGGTGAGAAAATGATAACCATTGTGTGGAGAACATACACTGGTGGGGGTCGTGGAGGTCGTGTTGTAATCGTTGGCGTCGGAGTGGTGGATAGCGTCGTCGAGCTAGAGGACGCGGATGTAGAATCCGAGGTTGTATCTGAGGTTGTGGAGGAAGTTGTATCTGATGTTGTGGTGGATGTCACGGTTGATGATGATGTGGAGGACGTGGACGTGGTGGACGTGGACGTGGATGTGGACGAGGACAAGGTAAATGAAGTGGATGTCGTGGAAGACGAGGAAGGGATCGGGATGGAGAGGGACGCCATCGCGGAAGAGGACGAGACCGAGAGAGACGCCAGACTGGGCCTGCCTGTGAGAAATAGGCGAGAGAAAGTTGTAAGCGACTGACCTTGTGACTGTAGGAGTGGATGAAGTGGGCGGTGTTGAGGATGATGAGGAGGGCGCTGTGGACATTGAGAACGACGACGACGACGACGACGACGACATGAAGCAAGAGATGCTTACCTTGGTGAACGTGGTCTGCACCTTTTGAGAATTATTTAAATTTATTTCCAAGTGGGGTGAACAAACCCCCGCCTGTATGACGTCAGCAGTCCCTTCACCCTCCTTCCTCCTCGTTGTTCGCCATGGCCCTGAGCCCCTTTCCTTGTCGTTTCTCATGACCTCAAACAACCTTTTTGAAGTTACTTGCGACGACGAACACGTAAAAAATCCCATCATCGACAGCATAGAGAAACCCCCTGTTCACGATAAAAACTTCGAGTCTGCCACACCTGATCCTCATGTTGTTATCCACGTCGAGGAGCCCGAGGTCGACTATTTCATCACAGACGACGGCGACATCATCTCGCACGACCACAATCTCAACAACGACAGTGCGTTTTTTATGTTTTCTTTTATTATTCTCTGCCTCACCTCCTCATCCAGGCGAGGCACTACATCGCTTCATCCTCACACACGCCGCTTCTCCCCCTTCTTATGCCGTCCAGCTCTGCGGAACTCACAAAGAAACCCGTACCCGTACCGCCTATCGTCAGGTCAATGGCCGCTCCCAGTCCTATGTCGAGCACTACACCGTCACCATAACCGACTTTCAGTTTGGCATCGACCTCACCCCCCACCTTGTTCTTGGTCCTACTCATTGGTCTCTCCCAGACTCCGACCCTGCATACCGTGGCCTCATGGTCCGCCAGACGCAACATGGAGAATCACGCTCAAAAGCAAACAAGGAGCAGATCGACCTCTTCAAAATTTGGGAGCACCAGCGCGCACTCAAAGGCATCCCACCCTGGGTTTCACGCGACGGCGCCGATACCACCACTGTCCTTAAGTCGTCCAGGACACTCCGACAGTGGATAGACGAGTATTGTGCTAGTCGCAAAATCCTCAAGGAATTCATGTACGAAAAGGTTGGTGTGTCTCATCCCCACCTGCGCCTGCCTCAACTGTGCTAGGTCATTCATGGGTGGGACATTCAGTCCGTCGAGGACGCCCTTCGTGACAGAATCAAGGAAGCACAGTATAGGGGCATAGTCGAGGTCGTCTTTACCATGACCGGAACCAAAATATGCATCCGCCCCGACAACCGGCTCTCCCGGCTGCTCTCCAACCTCTTCTACAAGGTCCTACTCACGCTTATTCTCATTTATCCCTTCGTATGGCTGTTCAAGCGCTACAGCAGGCGCGGCGGGGGGCGATGGGAGGTGTGCGGGGGCGCCTATGCGATGAAGCATGTGGAGCCACTCAGGGGAGACATTCCCCCTGAGTCTGAGCCCCCGTCCGCCGAGGCACTTGGCCCACGCATCATTGACACCCCTGAAGGGCGGGTCCGGCTCACGGGCCTTAGCGAAGGCGAGTGGTTCAGACGCTGGGAAGAAGTCATCAAGCGGGCGGTCGTGGTGGGCACGAAGCGGCCCCTGGACGAGCTGATGAGCGACCCCGGGGACGGGCCCGTGGATGTGGCACGTTCGCTGTGGGGGTACGGTCTGCCTGGGACTGGGACCAATTTGTAATATTAGACATTTAGCATAATAATCATTTGAGGCAACCGTTGTTATTGAAATCTTTGATCCCCTACCACCATCATGACCACCTCAAAAGCACAGGATGACAGCGCCGCCTCGCTGGCCTTGCCACCCCCGCCCTTTTCAGTCGAAGATCCCTCCCCGAAATGGAGGGTTGACCACCCGCCGCTCGTCGACTTTGACGGCATCGGCAGCTCGGGTGTCAATATCGACATATCGCCAGACCACGCAGAAGTTGGTTTTGCACACGACAGAGAGGACCCCCCACCCGATTTTGGGCTCTACATGGCCGAGTCGTTCGAAGTTGGGAGTGGCGACATCGTCTCGCACGACCCGCACCTCAATACGGATGGTACGCACACACCTTTATCTTCCAGCAGCCCCTTCCTCACCCCACCCAGGCGAGGCCCTCTACCGCTTTCTTCTGTCCGAGTCCGTGACCAAGCCGTACTACATCATGCGGTGCCACGGCACGCACAGCGAGACGCGCACACGCTGGGTCACCGCGCGGGACGCTAACGGGCGTTCGCACCAGCGCTCAGAGACGTACACGGAAACCGTGCACGATTTTGACTTCTACATTCGCATGACGCACGGCGAGATGGGTGAGGCGGTGCACTGGAGCGTGCCGGACTCTGCACCTGCGTTCCGGGGTGCTATGGTGCGTGAGGTGGAGGGAACCGGGGCGGTCGCGCTGGAGGATATGGAGGAGGGCGGAGAGGGCAAGAGCCGCAAAAGGAGGGCGACGAGAAAGGAGAAGAAGGCATGGGATCGCTTGGTCGAGGAGAGAACATCGATGGGGCTCCCGCCGTGGGTTGAAGGGCCGGAACCGGCAGAACATGATGAACCACTCAGATCTTCCAAGTCTCTTCGTCAATGGGCCGACGATTATTGTTCGAGCCCCAAGATTCTCAAAGAATTCGTGTATGAAAAGGTATGCAACCCTCCTTCTAACCTACATCCAATTAATTTAGGCGAAAGGTACCCTATGGATGGAATATATCCAACATCGAAAACGCCGTGCGCTCCAACATTCTCTCGACCGGCTACCATGGCACCATCCACGTCGACACCATCGTCATGGGCAACCGTATCTACATTCGCCCCGACAACCGCCTCTCTCGCATGCTCTCTAACAAATGGCTCAAGTTTCTTTCCATCATCCTTCTCATCTTCCCCTTCATCTGGCTCTTCAAGCGCTTCCACACGCGCGGCGGAGGGTGCTGGGCCGTCTGCGGCGGCGCATACCCAGTATCCCACTGGGAACCCGCGCCTCACGAAGGGCGCGGGGAACATGGTGCCCTAGAGCCATCCGCGCTGCGCAGCGACATGTTTTGGGGTGGCCACGCGCCCACAACGCTAGACGAGTCCCGTATGCGCGAGACGCCTGAGGGGCGCTTCAGGCGCGTCGGACTACGCGAAAGCGAGTGGATCCACAATTGGACGGTCACCATCCGCAGATGTGTCGGTGGGCGCTACTGCTCATCAACAATCATGCACGCCCCAGCTTCAACGTAGCCTATTTAGTCAGAGGAATCTGATGGTGATCTGCGAATGTATTTATTTAAATAACTGACACCCATGCTATAGTTTTATTTTACGTGTGATAAGCACAACTTGTGGTGGTCCGGGATGGTAAAAGGACATCGTCTGCGCCTAGGTGTGTAGGGTATAAATGGTCCGCGAAGAAATAGATAATAACAAAACTTGGTTACAAAGTGCAGCGGCTAGCACTACGGCCGCTCCCCGTGGCTCACAAACGTGGGGCGCGGGTGTTGGCGGGCCACGGTATCTAAGGTGTTCGACTCGTCCCGCT
>QGOG01000645.1:0-41333 GCA_003313185.1 Collybia sp. MG36
CGAACTAGAGTAGTGATATTACAATAGGCTGATGATACACCCCTAATAGTTATGCATAAGATAAATGATCCTCGACCAACAGAAACTTCAGAGGGGGAGGCGATCGGACATGTACTAGATAGATGACAATGGTCAGCACCATCCCACTCGGAATCGGGACAGAGCACGTACCAATGGCCGCAGACTCGATAGCTGCAGATACAAAGACCACGAATCAGCTCGGAAGGCATCATGGGACGACGGATGCCTCACCTGGGCCTCCACGGCCTGGAACGCGGGATGGTTCACTTGAGTGGATGGCACCGCGGACACACCCCGGCGCTTCCGACAGCGTTCAAGCTTCTTCCGCATTCGCAGGGCCTGTCTGCGTTCCCGCTCGGCCGCCTTGACATTGGTGCTATCATTCGTCGGTGAGCATTCGAGGGAGAATGTACACACACGGAAAGGAGACACACTTGATTGAGCGCATCAGATCCTTGAGCACAGGATGTGGATCTTGCTCTGCAAGACGAGAGATGTCAACACTTCACCTCGACAACGCTGCACACAAGGAACATACCCAACGCGCGGATGAAGGCCTAGGAATGAGCGTCAGCGCCTACCCGAGGGCAGATCATTGGAACTCACCTGGGACATGGATTGCCCAGGCGTGGGGCCGTCGTGGACCTCCTGCATGTCCTTGCACGCCGAGAAGCACAGCTGCAACAATCGATTCAGAGGTGTGAATAGATGAATGAAAACGCATGGACCACTGACAGCCAGGGGCTTCTCTGGCCCTTGGAAGGACCGTCGGCAGAGCCCTGAACAGAACTTGACAGTGCGCTTGACAGGCGTCGCCAGCTGCGACCCGGACCGGCGGATGGCCTGACCGACAGCGGTCGCCGTTGAGGACCTAGATGATGGCCCGTTTTCTGGGAAGAGCCAGGGCACTCGCTCGAGCACTAAGACTGTTGATTAGCCCGATGTGGTATGAAACCTTGACGTGTGCCTGACCTGACCGGATGGAGCGCCTGACTTCATGTTGGTTTAGTTGGTGGCCGCGAGGGCAGGATGGCTGGTCGAGACGTACCTGAGCTTGTCCATTTGTAAATCCGATTACACCGATCATGAGGGAGGTCTGCTCAAGGGGTTGAGAATATCTTCGAGTGGGGCCATTCGGGCATACCTAAGAGCGTCGCCGAGTGGCAAGTATCCATGACAGCCTCGTGTTTATCATGAGTGACACATCTAGAGATGGTGGGGAGTAGCTTACGATCAGCTTGCTTCCCGGCTTGAGTGGCTTGACAAGGAGATCATAGAGGGTCTACAAGCGTGTGAGATGGGTTGGCAGGAAAGGTTAGGCTGTGACGCACGTCGTCCATGATCTTCTTTGGATGATCGGGGTGATCATCCACGGGGATGAGATCTGTATCATGATAAGCTCGAAACGCTAATCCAATAATGGGAGCACGAGCACTAACATTCATCTTTGCCGTCCCGCTCGGTGTGGTTCAGATTCTTTTGTTGAGAGCAGTGGCCCGCATCTTGATTTCGGATAACTTTTAGCATGACGATATACGAGATGCAAATGATAAGACTTACACATTATGAAGAAGGTATCACCCGGCCTTTGATCCTTCATGAACGACTCCAGCTGGGACATAATGTTTGCATGGGTTGGCTGGAGGTGCCCCGCCACATGAGGTAGGTCCATCATGAGCGTCACGTCATCAGGATGGAAGCCGAGCGAGGCTACGAGGACATGGTCGGTTTATCACAGCCAAGATACACAGCGTAAACTCACGTTTGCACAACAGATCCTTCATCTTCAGAGCGTCGTCATGAACCCATCGTAGCTTGGACAGCCTAGGCTCGTAGTCTTTTATCGCGATGATAAGGGCATGCTTCTTCGGCGGTCCCGGAAAGGACTCCTTCGTTCCAGCCCGTTTATAGGACCGTGACGAGTCGACGGTTTGTTTCCTTGCCGGAAGCTGCGGATTGGGTCTACCGTGTGACTCCATAACAGTTTGATGAGGTTGATCCACTGGATCAGTGCTATCTAGGCGATAGGATAAGCTTGGAACTGCTGTGTAGGGAGTGACTGAGATTACAGTCATTATATAGTGCGGCCCGTGGCTATGCCACTGCCACCACTGAGTGCTGATTAGTTAATCCATCACTATTCCCCGAGTAGTGAAATTTTGAAAGACCACCAAAGAGTTGAGCCCGGGTGATTCGTCGCGCCCGGCAACGTCAGTAACATGATGAGGTCATGGTGTTGAGAGTCAACGTTGCTTTCCTCTGAGTTGAGTTTGTTTACATACACAGCGAGGCCTCTTTCGGCAATCCGCGTCGCCATCACCGTCCAAAATATACTCACTATCATTGAACTACCAGTCATCTGTCCCATTTTCAGGCTATACTGACTCCTTTCTGTCATGTAAATGACAAGTTGTCCGTGACCGTGGATAGGCCACTGGCGGGGGTTGATCAATACATGGCTCGTGAAAATCCGAAATACATCAACTATCTCATACCGCCATAGGTTGAATCATTCTCACCCCCTTACCATGCTGTTCCCGCCGTGTAGAGTTGTCCCACGTGATCGGGCGGTGGCCAGAAACTGGCAGGCGTTGATTGACATTTCATTAGCGCGTTTTTACAGCTGTAGTCTGAGATCCGAAATTTAAATATATAATCATATGGCGATACGGAGGAGCATCGGGGAAACAACGGGGCGTCAGTGATGGCAGAGTCTGTCACCCGAGGTCGGGGTAAGCTACGGACTCCACAATGTGTTCATGTTCTATGATAAATGGAGGTGAGTCAAATATAAATCTGGGGGTGTGGGTGGACGTACCAGCGGCCTGTGGCTCGCGAGCTGCGGGTGCCGCAGTTCGGTTTAGCACGGTTGAGAAGAAAAGGAAATGATGGAATTTATTCACCTGCGCGTCCTGGAATTTATCCGTCTCAAGGGCAGCCTGGTCGAATGATATGGGCTGCTCCCCCAATCTGGCTCGCCGCTTGTTCTGCTTTTTCACTTGTTTCTTGTATTTTCGTCCAGCTTCGTGGACCTTTAAACACGTTTTATGAATTTCGTGACTGCAAACCAAGAAACCTAAGCCCACGTTCGCGAATTATCAACCTACTAACCTGAGGCGGGCCATGAGCTCATTGAGATTCGGGTGAGGGTCTTTTTCTGGCGAAATCGAGATTAGAAAAGTTTTGCAAAACCGGGCGGAGCTACCCACCTAGTATTCCAACCAATATCTGCCGCTCTTCGAGTGAGTCAACGTGATTGAACAAATGGGAGCAACCCACCTGAGTCATCGATTTGCCATCTGAATCTTCCCATGTGCGCTGGTCGTCCTGACACGACGCCAACGATATCTAATCCTGGGTGAGTTCAAATGGGGTACAGGTAGATCAGATGCGTACTACATGAGCCTCCGTGTTCGCAGCTGTATCTGTAGTGGGACCGCCGCAAAATCCCGTGCACGGGTACAACGGGTCGGGCGACGCCGATCGTTGGATAGGAGACGAGGGTGTATCATACCATCCCTTTGCTTCCGAGTTGGTGCAGATTGATAGCGGGGCCGCGGTCCGCGTAGTACGTCGGGGTTTTACGTCCGAGCGAACCAGGAAACGACCGGTAGATGAATTTCTTGATGGTATATTTATATGACGGGAAGACCCTGATTTCCTCAGGATGTCAACGTGATTGGGAAGGAAGGGGAGGCTCACAAAGTGCGTGACGCCGTACTAGAGTGAAGGGGCTTCAGAGTGCTTTGACAGTAGAGCGATGGGTCGACTAACCATGGCCATTCCATAACGGATCCGACTTTCGTTTGCCCTTTGATACCCAAGGCACGTAAACGCGGTTGCACCGAAAATGAGTGAGATCTAGCCAGAGGGATCATTATCGTGAGTTGCATATTATGAACAGAAACGTACCAAGCAGCGATGCTGAGTGACAGGAATCTAGTATTGCCTACATGTTTGATTAGCATCGTTGCGCTCCACATTCAAGTTGCGTTACAGCTCACAGTCAAACTGCACCCTGCGGGCAAGGGATCGACAAGATATCGGCGGAGCTCCTGGGGTCATTGTAATTTGTAAATGATTGGAATAGGCCAGGAAGATGGAATGCACATTATCGGTTATCAGCTTGGTCGGACCATCAGATGGTACAATGCCTGGGGAGAGTAAGATACAACCGGCGTGAAGAGCGAGAGAACAAAATACATTCATCCATCCCGTCCTCTTCGCTATTATTCTTGTTCTTGATCTGCGTTGAATGCCCTGCGACTGGAATCCCCAATCGTACGTGTTCAATCCACGAGGAGCCATGACTCACAATGAAAAAGGAATTTATCCCCACTCCTCGCATCCTCAACGAGATTCCTGATTTCCTGGAGCTGTAGGAGCTTAATTTGAGAATGATATCCAATGCACAAAAGTGAGCACGAGCGTACCAAATTTGAACGCGTAGGCTGCACTTGCCCAGGTGCGTCCCTATCCACCAACACAACAATATCTCGAGGACTATATCCATACTTTTCTACTCGGTTGGTGAGTACGGGGTTCGGACAGCAGTCATCGAGCAACGCACCTATGAGGAGTCTCCGCGTGACATTGACGTCCGTATGGGGGCCTTTCAATTCAGGAAGCTTGTTCCGCCCACCACCACACCGCGAGACTTGGGGACCTTTGATGCCGACCAGCAGCGCCCGCTTCTTCTGCTTTTTCTCAGCCGGGTCCGGGGCCACCTGGGCCATGGCCTGAGTGCGTCGCAGAAGCCCTCGCTCAGCCATATCAAACATCTCCTGGATGCTGGCGCCGATAATGATGGTCAACATAGCTGCAACCCCTTTAAGTATCTGGTGCCGTTCAAGTTGTAGGCTATCGCCACAGAAATCAGGAGGGAGGGCGCCGAATCGAATTGCTGAACAATGATGTGAGGCAATGCACAACATATACAGACGTCCTTGAGCACTCACTGCCAATGCCCCTCAACGCCTATGGAACTCAAGTCCCACGAAATCCAAAAACAAACCATTGCCTCCCCAAAATGGATATGTTCTTGTCTTCCCAATCAACGCACCCGGGAGCAGGAACAGACGACCTCCAAAACCCGCTTCCCGGGTCCCACACACTGCATACTTGGCTCTGTGATCATCACATTGGTGCCTCAATCAAAGAAGAAGGATAAATATCGCCCTGAACATGCTGTCATCAACCTTGTATTTTGGACCCAGCGCCCAGCTCCCCTGACCTGATAACGATAAAAATAAGCCATTGTGGAAGGGGTGTCGTAGAATAGCAGATACTCCGCTCCTCAGCTGCTGATGATGACCCCAAGAATCGCAGCCGAGGGAACCGCACGCGCGCGCGCGGTTAGTACCGCTGTTGATCAATACGTGATACTGAGTTCCGGAACCATATCATTATGGACATCGCCGGCTTGTTGATCATGCATCATGGGATGATTACAGTTTGGGAATAGACCTCTGAACTTCACATACCTGAGATAACGGCCCTTCAACGTTGAACGTTAACGACTGATGGTGCCGTAAACCACCGCGTGCGCGACTAGCACAGACACCGATCATCTTGCTGATCACGAGTTGGTTATGGTTTGGGAATAGACCGTTCGGTTTCACGAGGTTTCATGTGTAGATGATAGTCCCCGGGCCTGAACGACTGATGATGCCGTGAGTTGCAGTCCGAGGTACCATTCCTGATATAGAGTCTGTCGGGTTCTCGTCCGATCCAGGCCGGGGCACGCCGAAACACGAGAACGTCGTGTACACGACGCAAAGTCCTATTGTAATCACGGCGTCGGTGACCGGTTGGTTTCATCAGAGCCTCGGAACGAAACTGTCAACGTTAGTATTCAAGTTCTGAATAACGATCCGAGGAGGAAAATCTGTGCCCGCGGGCGTCCGGCTATGATACATGATAGACTATGAATCATGATGGTGGTGAGAACTCTGGGCTGAGGAACAATGGAGACGACGATGATCACTATATTGGAATGGAAGCAAACACAGCTACTAGTATGTACATATTTATGAAGACCGGGTGCTTCGTGGTGATGAATGTTCAAGTTACCCAGCGTGTTAGAGCATCAGAAGACTCGGAACGCTGGACGTTTGGGCCTGCCAGCGGGGAGCTCCCAGTCACGGTGATGGAAGGATTGCCTCCAAATATTTCTGGGTCCAAGTTCCCGGCTCGCCAGAACGAAACCGTCAACGTTAGTATTATGAATATCGATCCGAGGAGGAAAATCTGTGCCCGCGGGCGTCCGGCTATGATACATGATAGGCTATGAATCATGATGGTGATGAGAACTCTGCGAGGAACAATGGAGACGGCGATGATCACTAGTATAGTATTGGAATGGAGACAAACACACCGAGTAGTGCACAGATCGCATTAGTATGTATGAAGACCGGATGCTTCGTGGTGATGAATGCCATGACCCAGTGCATTGGAGTGGCATCAGAAGAACGCTGGACGTTTGGGCCTGCCAGCGGGGATTGACTCGGAGCTCCGAGTGATGGAAGGATTACCTCCAAATATTTCTGGGCCCAACTTGAAGTTCCCGGCTCGCCAGAACGAAACCGTCAGGGTTAGTACTATAGACATCGACCCGAGGAGAAAAGTCTGGGTCCGGAGTCCGCGGGCGTCCGGCTATGATACATGATAGGCTAGTGTGAATCATGATGGTGATGAGAACCCTGCGGTTGAACAATGGAGACGACGACGATCACTATATTGGAATGGAAGCAAACACAGCTATGCACAGATCACATATTTATGAAGACCGGATGCTTCGTGGTGATGAATGTTACCCGGTGCATTAGAGCATTAGAAGAACGTTGGACGTTTGGGCCTGGGGAGTGAGTGCCAGCGATGGAAGGATTGCCTCCAAATATTTCTGGACCCAAGTTCCCGGCTCGCCAAGCGCCAGATTGCAAGTTGAAGGACACAAAAAGAACTATTTTTGCGACTCATGATCAGGCCCAGGCTCCGAGTCATCCACTTCATAAAACGGGCCAAAGTCCTGATCATAAAAGCACAGTGGCTATCAACTAGTAGGAGTAATTGCTATTATACAGCGAATAAATATCGTGATGGGTCGGTATTGAACGAGCGATGGCACTACTACTAGATGGTGACAATAAGTATTGGACGTGTATGGTGCTGGGTAAGCTGGCGTGCGAGTAATAAATAATAAATATAGCAGGAAAACATAGTGACAGCTACAGCGGATCAAGGATTCCAGGCCGCGCTCATATCCTAGAGAGTTTCAGTCAGCCCCGAAACACCACTGGCATATAAAAGACGCACGAGAGGCTTGTGGCTCGCAAGCTACAGAGAGAGTTCAGAGCGTCAGTTCGAGCTTACAAGCGTCGTGTGGGTGTATAGCTACCTGAGGGTCCTGGAAATTATCTATCTCACAAACGAGGTCTTTCGATGAGATCGGCGGTTTTCCTTTTGCCACCCTCCGTTTATTGGCCTCCCGGAATTGTTTCTTGAATTCTCGGAAAGCGCTATGGAGTTGGAGAGACGCGTCGTGGAGGTCATGACTAACAAAGATGAGTTCGTGTTGTGTGTATGGAGGAGGTGCATACCTGATACGGGTCATCAGTTCGCTGAGACTTGGGTGGGGATCCTCCTCTGAATGGAAACATAAGCATACTGTAGCCCACGCGAGATGAAGACGAACCCAGTATCTTGATCAGAGTCTGCCCATACTCCATCAATAACCAAAACTTTTTCAAATTTTATTGAACCCACCTGAGTCATGGATAACCCATCTTTATCCTCCCACGTAAGTTGGTCGTCTTTGCAGGATGCCAGCGAGATCTAATTGGGTATGAGCCTGAGCAGCTCCCACGCGAGTGGGCAACATACAACATGGGCCGTCGCTGGTGGCTCCTGCGCCGGACCACAGAACCCAGAGCACGGATACAATGCATCGGGCGACGCACATCGCTGGATGGGGGAGGACGGTGTGTCGTACCACCACTCCAGCTCCGATTTGATGTCCAGTGATAGAGTCTTGACAGTGATGGATTGGAACCTCTCCACCGAGCCAACGAGGACCTGGTCGATGGACGTTCGCCTTGACTGTACACGGTGTGCGGTGGTCCGCTTGCTCTGGTATACATGGCGCGACGAAACTGTCACATCATCAGTATGGATTGCGCTCATGGCCGCGAGCAAGACTCACTGATGGCTTGCCGTCGTACTAGAGATGATGAGAAAGTCAGCAGGGTCGGGGGAGACGTAACCCTTCAACGCACCATTGGCATTCCACAAAATGTCAGACCGTCGTTTACCCTTCGAGATCCAAGGGACGTAGACACGATTACATCTGAAGTGGTCTAGATCTATAATGCCGTCGGTGGTTGTAATACGGAGGTAGTCGGGGAACTGACCCAACAATGACGCAGAGTGACAGGAATCAAATATAGCCTTTGAATTGCAGTTTGGTATCGACGGATCATGGAATACGAACGAGAGCTTACGGTTAGAGTGCTTCCGATGGGTAGAGTGTCGACTAGGTGCCGCCGTAGTTCCTTTGCAGAGTTGTCAAACGGAGCATTCGGCGAGGAAAGTATGACTCACATTATCCGTTATCATTTCAGCCACACCGTCGCTTGGTATTATACCTAACGCAGTCAGAACAACACGATTTACAACGAATGGCAATAATCACATTCATCCATTCCATCTTCCTCACTGTTGTTTTTGTTTTCCACTTGTGTTGAATGGCCCGCAACTGAAGCAGCGTTAGTCAAATCCAACTAATGCAGAATATGCACGCACAGTGGAAGAAGAATTTATCATCAGGCTGCGCATCATCAACAAGGTTCCTGATCTCCCGTAGCTATGGCGAAAGGCATCAACCGCCGATCCCACGAACGGAACAGCCAAAACGCACCAGGTTTGAGCGTGTAGGCTGTACTTGGCCCGGCTCTTCCTTGTCAATCAGCACAACAACGTCCTCAGGATCGTACCCGTATCGTTCTAAAAAAGGCAATTCTAGCGTTAGCATCACATGGCGCGATAGCGACAATAACGGAATACCTGTCAGCAGCTTTCTCATCGAGGCTACGTCGTGGTGGGGGCCTCTCAGCCCAGTGTTCCGTCGCCGTGCACGACGGTCTACAGAATCATAGTTGATCCCCACCAAGAGCGCCCGCTTCTTTGGTGTTGGGTTGGTAGTGGTGGGGGTGGGGTGAATCTGATTTCCGGCCTGTGGACGGCGCGCGAGCCGATGCCGTATTATCTTCATGAGGTTTTTCGCGAATACGAGAAGTCTGAGGAGGGATATGCAAGGCCAGTGCATAAGATGAGGCCAAGGAAACGATGAGTAATGTGGGGCACTTGACTCAAGAATTGTGAGTGAGGTTCAATAAATACCTAATAGCAAGGGCCTGTGGCTGTATGATCGAATGCGATGAACCCAGGTTGGAAGAATGGCGTTTCACGGTTTTAGTACTGAATTAATTTTCAATCGGGGTGGCCCCGATACACCTCGAGTGTTTAGAAGGAGAAAGAACAAGAAGTAGGGAAATGGGATTGGGATGGAAACGAAGGGTGGAAACGCAAGCCAAGGAGCTGTGTGAAAGTTGATTATGCATCGGCGCCCCAATAGGCGCCTCGTTTAGACGCTCTAGCAAGATGTCCGCTGACCGTGCCGATGGCCAATCGGCTGAATAACGATTTGCTTCCGTGTTGAACGCAAACATCCGACAATTGAACAGATCGGCGATTGACCAAGTCTGGAGTCGCTTACGGGCTGAGTCTTGATTGTAGCACGCACCCGGCGCAATGAATGACAGAAAGACAAAAAAAGTCTCTGCTCAACTGTACCAGTTTCACCTTCAAATTAGTTCCAATTGTCGAATCACCAGCAGAGTCATCATGTCGGCCGTATATGGCATTCGCAAACTCCATATGTACACACACATGCCCGACAACCTTCGGTTGGCCCCGAATAACGTTCCAAAACCCCTGGTTCAACGGACTCGGCGGAGAAACCCATCACGGCTGGGTAGCATCAGTGGGCCCGTCCAATCATGATCGATGAATCAGCCATCCAGGCAACATGTGTTTGAGAGTGCTCCAGTGCCAGTGGCAACCGGACCCGCTGGGACACTACTATAGGGCTGTGGGCTTAGTCTGGGGCTGTGCGAATTGGGATAGAGTGTGATGCTCGTGGGGAATGGCTATGCTAATGAACGAAAGAAAAGCCGAATGTGATAATGAACGTTTAATGAACGCTGACAGGTATGTGTGTCGACCATCGCATTGGATCCTGAATTCGCGTGTGATTTGAACTATTTATTTCTACAGCGTCACATCGGGGAGTCTCCATTCGGACGACGACTCCAATATGTACGACTTTACAACTCCATGTGCATAGCCCGGAAATACGGCCTGCGAAGCGATGTCAAGGGGCAGGAATGCGTTTCGAGACCCAGCGAATATGCATTCCCCCTGGGGTTGTCCTACATGCGACATCAGCTTGCTCGATCACGAGGATCTCGGAGATCGTCCGGTCAATCTACTTAATCATGGTAGAGTTAGGTTCCACAATGTGTGGCGCAAGCCTAAATCAACTTCCCTCTGCGTATACATTCGCCGTTTGTGTTCCATCTGTGGAGGTATTGATAGAAATTCCACTGGTGGTTCCTGGGGAGCACGGAATTTCGCTATTCCAACTTTGTCACCACTCGGAGGAGACCGAAAGAGCGAAGAACGTGCGATATGGTGTCTACAAGTGGTGGATGGGGATGTTCTGTTCCGTCATCTCATCAGCTAAGCACCGTCGAATGATTCCAACTCCGTTACCTGTCTGAGGATACGGAAGGAGAGAATAACATGTGAACCGCGCGATCTGGTGTCTGCAGATGGTGGGTAGGGATGTTCTGTGACGCCGTCATCTAACCATGGTAGAATGTAAACCGCGCGATCTGGTGTCCACAAGTGGTGGATGGGGATGTACTGTGACGCCGTCATCCAACCAGCTGAGCCTGGTGGAATTGCATTCCAACTTCGTCACCCGTCGGAGGAGACCGAAAGAGAGGGTCACATGCGGACCGCGCGATCTGGTGCCTGCAAGCGGTGTTCTCTCATGCCGTCAGTTGAATTTAGACATATTGGGTGTTGGGTAGTGGGAACCAACATGTAGTATTCGTGAAAAATGCAAGATCGCAAATTGTGCATGTTTTCGCAAATTACCACAATATGTTGACCGATTGAATTACCGTCGAGCTCCCGCGCGCCTTGTTTTCCTGCGCTCGGACCCGGAAAATGTGACAGAATATCCATTGAAAACCTACATTCGTCGTTATTAAATGAACCGCATTCCCGCTTGTGCCGTGTTGCCGGGGTTTCCGCTTTCACCACTTCATCGTGCCGCCCATCTCGCCGCCTATCTCGGGCTGGTTTAGCATCGCAATACCACCATTTCCGGAGCGAAGGGCATGTGAATCGCGCGATCCATCAGTTTGGCGGAGTTGAGAGCACTTGCCACAATACTATTGGGGATTTAGACATGTTGGTAGCAAGACGGTGTTGGATGGTGGGAGCTGATATATATTGCTGACCTTGACAGGAATACCCAAAGCGTAGTACTGTGACGATGTGGCTACTTGTGCCTGTAGAGGACCGACATCATTCGTAAACGGGGTTCATCTTCTCGGAATCTCTTTCGTGTCCTTCTCACGAGATTATAACCCCCGCACCAGTGCAGTGACAACTTGAAAGGAAATTAATCTTCGGTCGACGGTCCCGCAGAACCGTTGGACTGCACGGATGTTTTGCACGATGCTCACGTTCGTGGGATGCTTCGTTCCGCACTTGGAATCCGTGGATTTAGGGAACGAAGTGATGAGAAATGAATTCCGCTCCGCCATAATCACATCCGGCGATACTCATGATATAGCCGTGCGAACGATTGAGCGGCTGGGAGCGAAGGGGAAAATGTGAAAATAGAGTTTGAGGCTGCGGCCAGGAAGGAAATTTCCTTGTCGGGGGAAGGGGGGGGCACATCCCTAGGATATTTTTGGCGGGGAAAGAGGATTGTTGATGATAATACATCGTGATTTCGGATGGAACTTCTTAGACGTCCTTCCGCTTGAAGCATGGCGAGAATGGGTCAGTGATTTTGTCATCGGAATCCACCGAGGCTCACCAATCGAATCGATATTTTGAAAAGAACAATGTCAGGCGCTAGGACCAGGTGACGGACATATACGTGAAGATATTTTTAGCGAAGTAAGAGATTTGTTCATTCTCCTACGCCACAATCTCTAGTGGAGCTTTTGGACATCCCCTGCTTAGGGGTTTGACGAAAGCGGGTCAGTGGTTTATCGTCGCAACCGACCAGGGTTTGCCGATAAGCCGGGCTGGTGCCAAAAAAAAACAATGACGGGCGCTCAGATGGCGCCTAATCACTGGAAAGTACAAGACAAAATCACTGTTTGCCCATACGTTGATTCCCAATTTGATGGGTTCCTCCAGCTGGTTCTTCGAAATGAACTTGAATCAAACGGATGGGCATTCCCAATCCAGTGCGTGTCTTGGATTTCTCTCAATTCTTGCATGACAACAGCCAGCCATAATGTCGAACGTCAGTTGACAGCTGCCCTCCCGGATGAAATATCTTCACTTGACAGGCAGGTTGTGGGGGCACGGGCATTGCTGATCTTCCAATCCTCTGGGTTCTATTATTGTTCCCGACATTTTGGTGTGGGCTCTTCGTATGATAGTTCGCTATGTGGAACGCGAGTCCGGGTGAAATTTCCGGTGGATGTAGCACGCCCAGGCCGAACCAAACGGCCAGCTGTGAAACACATCAATTGATGTTCTGTTGACTTATTTTCGGGTGCTAGAAGCAACGATCATTTGCCCAAAACGAGTAGAATCAGGGTTCATTCATTTTTATTCTCTTTTGACTTGTCCGAATCATCTCTCGAGCTGGAGAAAAAAAATCTCCGGGCCTTCAACGCTGGGTGTTAGCCCCGCCCACCAGTGATTGCCACGTAAGAGCGCTAGCCTTGTTTCGCGTGGGTTGTAGCGATGTCCCAGGCCGCTGGAGCTGGAATGAAGAGCCCTATACTCGTACTCCGATATGGGGGTCATAAGACTTCCGTGAACCGTCCATAAAACATCAGCGATCGTCACCACGGAGGGCCTAATTGCTGATGCATGAACAACGATCGGCCATGGCAAAAAGTTTGAGAGTATGGTTAATGATTGTAGGTGTGGCCGTGTGGCTGGTTCCTGTAACCATTGTCTCTGTGGAAGTGATCCTGTAACCGACGCAGGCGGCAGTGACACATCAAAAGAGATATTCTCGGAGCGAAGATCTGGGTGGAGGGAGATGCGGCCACGGTTCACCGTGCGCGGGAGGGGAGTGGAGGTTATCGATGGCGCGTTTGGGATGGAAGGGGGGGTGCGATTGTCGGGGCTGTGGGGATACTGTCGGCCACCGCTACCGGTAGCTTCGTCGTCGTTGTGCGAGACCGCCTTGAATGTGGGCATCTGAAATGGCTATTGTCGTGAAATCAGCTGCGACATTCCTTCCAGACATGGACAGACCCACCTTGGAGGGGAAAGGAAATGTTGGGGTTGGTTCCCTACCAACAGTAATGCACGTTTGAATCTGGGGAGGGCTTTATAGCCCGATCCTTACTCACGTCTCACCCATGGTGATATCCGAATTGCGAGGCCGGCAGGGCCCGGAGCCCCCCCGAGGACAAAAAGTGGAGGCTTGACAGGATCCATCTCCGGCATGTTGGCCCGAAAAAGGGTTCTGACTCGAAACTGAAGGTACAAGATAACACGCCCATCCGGATTGCGTGCACAAGAAAAATGAATCCAACCGCCAGAGACCGATCCGCGGAGGTGGTATGGGGTCCTTCAAAAGAAGTCGCTTTTGTTTTCAGGAAACCATCAGAAGCGAGAACCATCAGGAAACCTGAGGAAATAATGTAACTCACCGGTGTAACGTCTGCAGACACCAGTAGCTGAGAAATCAAGACAAGCGCCAATTCCATACTACTTTCATCCACCAGTATTATTTGCGCGGGGGGTCATGGGCCATCATCATCATGTAATAGATTACGCTCCATGTTCAATTGCATCAAGGAGTGCTTAAGTTTGAAGAGCAATGATCCTCTGTTTTGATTGTGTTTCATCCAAATGCCGGCACCATCTGGGAATCAAAATGCGGACCATTTCCAAAGCCTCCAGCGGCCGAGGTCAGCGGTCAGGATTTCATCAGACTGAGATCAGCGGACGGCTTAAGGGGGCCCCATCCGAATATGCTCGTCGATAACAAGAGAAATGCCCAAGTGTTTGACGAGAAGTGATCCTCTATTATGTTTCAACTGATCACCAGAACCACGAACTCCCCATTTGAGAATCAAGGTCCGGACCATTTTTAGGGCTTTCAGCGACCGAGGTGGGCGGTCAAGACTCAGGACTTGAACCATCAGATTAGGGATTGGTGGGTGCCCCAAGGGGCCTCATCCCAACACACTCGATGACACGCGGAGAGGTCGAGCCTGAGAGTCCCGTCGCCCAATGGATAAACCCCAAGCGATGCACGATATTAATAGCCTATATTTTTCATCATTTGAACCCGGGTTGTTCACGATGTAAAATGAAAGAAAGTACATTTTCAGCGGGTATGTCTGCCCCCATGTAGAAATCAAGGTCCAGATCATTATTTTTAGGCTTTCAGCGGCCGTGGTCGGCGGTCAGGATTTGAATTATTAGATGGGGGATTGGCAGGTGCTCCAAGGGGTCCTGTCTTGACACGTTTGATAACACGGGGAGGTCGAGCCCGAGAGTCCCGTCGCTCAATGGAATAAACCCCCAAGCGATGCACGACATAAATAGACCTAAAAATTTCCATCATTTAGGCACGGGTTATTCTCGATGTAAAGTAAAAGAAAGAAGTACATTCTCGGTGGGTATGTCTAGCAGCTTTAGTATTCTTCGGGGCAGTACGGTATAGCCAAGTGAATGAGCCACGTCTGCCCTCCGAGCTCGACACCCCAAAAGTTGAAGTTCCTCGCCAGCAGATCCAATCCTTTGGGGCCATTCAGGTGCTGACGCTCCCCTAAAAAATCCCCCCAAATTTCGTTGGCGTCCCTCCGGCAGCGGTCCTGCGCGAAGTCCCACCCTGCATAGAAAGAATCTCGCACGGACTCTTTCATCTCATTGCTCAGGCAGCGGAAGAGTGGGAGCGGTAATGGCTGGCGCATCAGGGTTTGGAAGAAAAACCAAAGTTCGCCAAAGGATTGGGGAACCAGGGTCTCAATCGTCCCAAGGTGGCATTCAATGCCCCTCAATACGAGATGGGTTGAGTGTGGGATGATGAGATGGGCCAACTCGGGCGGTAGTTGAGCAAAAATGCTGAGAGGAAAACAGTCATCGCGATTTGCAGGTCGGATATTGGGGGAAAGAGACCTAGGTCTCTCCCGGCGGAGGGGGGGAGGCTAAACGACAAAAAAAAATGAAATACAAGACACCCTATTTTGGAAGAAAGGTACCTGAGAGATGTTAGATCGTGGGAATAATGACGAGCAGGAAACAAACAAACCGATTGTGGGTGCCAGCTGGTGCGACAGAGGGAGTGTGTCTGGAACACCATCAGTCTAAACAAACAAGATGATAGTGGTTGCCTAAGCATCGTACATCACGGAGGAACTGGCAGCGAGGTAAGACGATGACGAGGAGGAGGGAATGCGGAGGACGTACTGTGGAATCATGCAGCCTCGTTGCCGGCAGATATCGGCATTTGGCGTTGAACCCCCAGCTCATTGCGATTCAGTCGTCGATTATGGAGGTCTCGAGAGGGGGGTGGTGGTGGTGTGGAGATACCAGCGACGATGATGCCTTTTATGACTCGGAGAGGCTAGCATAAGCACTAATTTAGAGGTAAGTAAACGTGACGGAGGAAACAATCCCCTCACTCATTTCGCCATTCAATAGATATCTCCGTTATTATTCATTCTGAGATTGGCCCGATTCAGCGCTCTGAGGGTATAAGAGCTGACCCAACGATGTGGCCTCCAATCACCTTGAGGCATAATTGGCGTTTGTCGACTGTGAGGGTAGGGTTACGAAATAGACCCACATAGCGGGTGTCAGCCGCGGCAAGCTAAGGCGTAGATTGCCGAGTTGTCGTCGCCATGACATGGGGGGTGCGGGGGCGACAACTGCTATCTGAACCGCATCCGCCCAAAATGGGATAAATGACCCATGGTCTCGGGAAGGTCGGAGCCTTGAATCCATTACTCTGGGTCGAGACATATACGCTGCCCTATGGTTGGTTTAAATCTGCGAAACAGGAGATGGGGGTAGGGAAAAACGATCAACAGCTAAGACCGTCAGATGGATGGCTTCCCAACAATTAATGAGAATAAGGAATGTATGACAAATACCCATTGTGGAGTTGTTGACATATATTTATAGGTCAAGCCTCTGACCAACAGGTGCACCTATAAGGTTCTCGAGCGACACATTTTACTTTGCTGGAGAGTTGGATACGTCTCTCGGAACGCCTCTCTCTCAATGAACACGGTCTGGGGGTGAGACGTGTAAGTGTCAGCCGCCGGATCCATTGTGGAAAATCATTGACCATGATAGTTTTCAATAATTCTGCCACGTGGCGGTGTTCTTACATCCCAGGCAAGTCTGACCCAAAGCGATGGGCACGCGGGAACCCCTTCTTAACAGCATGAATCCACAGCCACAGATTAATAGTATACGGGTGAACCAAAGGGTTGGTGTCCAGTTTATTGGTTATATGTATGTAATACATATGAATACATATATATGAATACATACTGAGCGTACAATGATTTTCGGGTATGAGGGGTAACAGTTGGGTATTTGTGTGAGCGGGGTGCTGCGGAATGGCGCAGCCATCACTCATGATAGTGACAATTCCCAGACATCAGGGCCCCCTGGGGTCGCTGACAGCCCCATGAACCGAGTCCGTTCCGCAAGGAAGTCCACTCGTTTCACACCCTTCGTTTCCTCCACTTTGATTGCTCTCGGGTCTCCACATCTGCTACAGCGCCGGCGATAGGCATCGCTGACTATTCTCCGAGCGTCAGGTGTAGGGAGGCTATGGAACTCCCCATCAGTGACGCTGAGCCGCAGCTTGGTGTAGACGCCAGTGAGGACATCAGCTACAGTGACAAAACCTCCGACCTTGCCGGAGGCGGTGACGGAGATCCGCCATGGGAGATGGGGGCAGATAATTTCGACTCTCGGTAGTGGTGGGTGAGTAGCGGGTTCTGCAAGAACGCCAGCTGGGAGGGAAGGCATGTTTGGAGTGACGGTGGAGGGTGGAAAGGCAACGTTATAATTCAGGAGGGGGCTCTGTGAGAGCCCCAGGGCAGGATTGAGTTTAGTGGGGATTCCTGGTAGGGGTGTATAGGCATGTGGCGAGCGGCCAAACCCCAGTGATGAAGGGGTACGAGGTCCGCCCGGTGAGGGGAGGGAGGAGTATGAGTATGTGGGCGACGGAGTAGGTGGGTATACGTCCGCGGCAAAGTGTACGTGTCTCTCTGACATTTTGGCAATGATAAGATTGGGAGGGGCGATATGAAATGCGAGCAGTGGCGGGAAACGTGTTCTGGGAGGGAACTGTGGGCAGGCATTATAAGTGATTCCATTGTGGGAAGACCTGTAGGGTCAGGCGATTAGCAGGGAGGTTCTATGTGACTCGCAGTCCAGCCACAGCAGCGCCTTGGCGAGTCCAAGTATAGCGCATGATTTTGGATGATACGTTTTGACTCATAGCCACTGTCACCCCACATAACCCAATCAGTCACAGTGACAACAAGGTACAATTTACTCATCCTTGGTTTCAAACATCCAAAGGTTCCATCTCCTTCCATAGGAAACGTAGTCGACTACCTAGAGTACAGACGTGGTCACTCGGTGCTCCAGAGTGCAAAATTAAACCTTAACACCTCCTTTGGATCATGTCAGATAGAAGCTGCGCGCTGTAGTTTGATGGACGCCGCGGACTGCGATGGAGTACGCAGTGCTGAGTCCCAATGCACGGGCTTCGGGTCCGGATGATCGCCCTCAGGGTCGCTTGTTGTTCAGACGGCAGTCACGTTGTCTTCGACATCGCTTCCATCTTTTCAGCTTTGAAACAAACGTGATGGGTGGGCGCAGCTTGGCTTTCAAGCGCTGTGGTGATTGCATTTTTTTTTTTCGTATCTATCTATGGAACATAAGGGTGCACGAGCGACTGGTTCAATTGAAACGGCTTGGGGCCCCCCTAGAACCCCAAGTGGCATTCAGTAGCCTATACGGACTGCGAATACATATTTTCCAATGGAAACTTCCAAATACGGCTGTTTCACCTCCATTTCGCCTTTCGAGCCGGGGCATTGAGGCATAGGCTCACCAAGCGCAAAAAATTATATTCAAGCTGCCACAAATCCCTCGGAATGGCAGGATGTTTTGGGCCTCGCCTTGGATTGCCTATTTCGGCTGAAACCCTCCATAAGCACAGAACCGTCCATGGCTCTGGCTCAACCAACCATAGAGTAACGTATGTTGTGTCGCTAGATGGGTCATAGTGCGTCCGAATGCGTCCCCATTTGAATGGCTCTCTATTCCCTGCCATGGAACCTCACACCCGATTTGTGAATCCGTAGACCTGTATGGAAGCTGTGCCACATAGGGCAGTCCGTTCCTCTTTTTTTTTGTCGGAATGTTGCAAGCGAAACGAATGTTACTCAGCGGATGAACTTTAGTCACTGGTGTTGACCAAGGTAGAATGACGGAGATGCTGCCACCCATAACCATAACCGGACATCACCTTTTTCTGTCAAGACCTGAAGCGGACGGATTCGTTTGAGGCTAGTTACATATTGGTCCTTCCTAGAATAAACTGACGTTAGCAAGGCGGCTGTATCTCTGGGATGTAGATTGGACCCACAAATCCAAACGCATCTCAACTGGAGCGGCGGATCAACCGTCCTTAGCGGTGGGAGCGGTATCCCAGATTAAGAATCTAACCGTAGAAAGTACAGCCCGTGGCCCAAAGCAGTTATCCTGGCCAATCGATGGACTGTGGCGGGACGCCAAGTTATATACGGCATGCCGTTAACATCATTCTGAAGGTCCGGAATGAGCTGATGAACAAAATCATAAATCTTGCCCGCTTTGGATCTATAAATGCGGAACGGGCATGCATCAGACAGCAGCCGTATCAAGACTGTGGATGTTTCTCGGAGGAACATACCTCGCTTGATTCGTGCGTGAGAGCACCTACGGGTTCGGGGATCATAGCAGTTTCTCTCTCAGAGACTAGTTCACTGGGCAGTCCCAGCCGGTCCGAATTGAAATGCATGACAGCTTGGAAGTTCCATTTCACCGGGTACCCCGACCTCTCCTCCCAGGCCACTGGGGTTGAAAGTCATCACGGCTTGCCTATTTGAGTTGCTATTTCTGTTGCCATATCTGAATTTGGGGACGATGGGTCCTTTGATTATTCCCCATGACTTGATGGACATGGATGGAAAGAGAGAATGTTGCATTTGCCGTTTGCCGTTTGCCGGTTGCCGTTTGTGTGATACGTCACGGAGGAAATCCAGCATCTTGTTATTTCTGGAACTCAATTGCATCGCCTTATATTGAGGTTTGGGGGATCAATCGACCCTGGCATGGGGCGCCTCAACAGTGGTATGCCTGGCACCAGTGCAATCATGACAGATGGGGGCTTACTAACAGCAACGCCAATGGTGCAAAATAATTTTTTGCCATCGCGGTCACGTGTATCGCTGATTGGTTGAAATCAAACAAAGGAAAAGTTTATTCGATGCTATTCTCAGCAGTGACCACCAAATGCGCGGCGTGTGCAGGGCGTTTGACATTTGGCCAGATGGCTAGGTCTGGACAAGGTGTTGCGCATTATACCATTCTTGGGACTTGTTTGATCATTCTCACAATTGTTTCAAGAAACTTCTGCTCTGGCCCAGCTTGCAAGTGTTCCTCTGCCGATATCGGCTTGCTCACATTCAGCAAGTATGACAATCATGATGTGGCCCCTTGAGGAGCGGGAGCGGAATTTGGTCGGACATCTGGGACAGGATGTTGTGGGCGGTGCTAACCTCGTTCTATCTTGTCTGGGGCTGTTTCCGAAACGGGCTCAGGCTGTGTCCCATCAGAAACTCATCCCTGGTGCGTACAGGATTCATACAACTGACTGCATATATACTGCTCATAATTTACAGCGCCCCCTGCGCACGCCACTGGTGGCCTTCAGGACGGTTGTTGAGCCCACCATTTTTGCACCCGACAGGTACGCTCACTGATTCTGCCAATAGCAGGTCGCGTTGGTGACAGTGACTGGGTGTCACTGTGACGTGGAGTCCCAATCGGTGTCGATCTCAATTTGGGATCTTTGTCACAAGTGATTATTCAAAACTCCTGGTGTCCTATTCAGTACCTCCTCAAGCGAGGTTATCGACCGAAAACGGAGGATGACTCTTTGATATCTGGTTTTCGAAGCTTAGATATCCACCACAAGCACTGCTCCGAACCCATATAAACCTTTGTGCCAATGATCATTCGTCGTTTCCCCACTTCCATTACCCGCCGCTTACCTACTTACGTCTTCAAATTTCAAGCTTTCTGAGCACCCCCATTTCAAACGCTCTATCAAACCAACTTTCTTGTCAAATTTCGGGTCCCCACCCTACCACCATAACCATGCCTCTCAAGGAGGTTCGATTTGCGGAGACTACAGAGTCCTTTGCCTATGAGGCAGCAGAATACGAGACGACACCCACAGAGACGCCTTCCCCCTCCTATTCAACTTCCACCCTGTCCACATTGGGGCCATTTACCCCACCCCCCGCACGCCCACAATCATTGCGCCCTGTGTCTTCGCCCTCGACCAGTCAACCACGTATCATTCACATCTACCTTGAATCTTCCCCAGCACCACTTTTCTTCCTCGACCTCTCATGCGACCCGGCTACGACAATTCCCACAGCGGTGCTGCCGCCCAATATATTGCAGGAATCAGCCGCCACCCCACCAATCTCTTACATCTCTATCCAGTGCGAACTCCTACCATGGACCATTACCATTCGCCCAAGTTCATCCACATTCGTCACCGTCGCCGACGTCCTCGGCGGCTTATACCGGGCACTTCGAATGCCCGTACTCCCAGAAGAATTTAAACGTGCTACGCCGTTAGACCAGACACGGATAACAGATGCCTTTTACCTCCGTTTTGAGAGGCTCAGCGGATCACACCGAGACCTGGAATATCGGAAAGGCGCCAAGAGAATAGATTTCTTGATGGAACGACGTCGTTTTGTTGGGCTATCACCTTTGAAAGAAGGACCCCATCTTTGGAGGCTGGTTGTTGCAGCCTGAAGGGACTGACACCAGGCATCTTCCCATCTCCTCCGGCTTTATGGGTAGCCGATAGGCTACCAACGTTCCTCCTAATAATCCTGGACGCAGCACCAACGACGCCACCACACTTTTTTATCCATATTATCTACATGTATTCCGCCATCTTCTCCATCATGCATCACCGGGCGACTAGTCGGACGCTTGTTTATGTCAACCACTATTATTCCATGTATCACCAACTTTTTTTAGGGACACTCTTGGTGCGTAGCTACTCATCTACATAAGTAGAAGCAGGCCGAGACGATGGCAGGGTTATCGTTATCTTGTATTAGGGAGCATTGTATAGCTACGTCAATTCATGGGTGTATTCAACAATGGGTTAGGCGCGAACTTGCTTCTGCTCGGAGAATCCATCTGAAATGAATCGATCATGATCGGAGGGCCTTGAGGCAAGGTATCTAAGGTATCTTGGACTAGAATCCGATTAATCTAATCTTCTAGGGCCTATTGCTTCCTCTATACACCAACAGGCATCCGCGATGCCACGATATCTGGGCGAAGGTCAAGGAGGCCCAAATGCGCGCCGCGCCGGCCCGCTGAAGGCCGTGACTGCGCAATAAACAAGACCTCACAAACCACCCGCAGCCGCCACGGCCCACGTGGCGGTTTCGGCATTTCCAAATTCTCACACCGTGTCAGTACGCTTAGCCAATCGCGCCAACATCGCCAGTGGGCGGGTGGGCGACCTTCGATCGCATCCCTGAGCACGATACAGCTATGCAACCCTCAAGGATGGGCATCGTGTGCGCTCCCTGTCTAAATACCCGCACGATCAAGATCGAAGAAGCCGTGCATTGGGAAGATCCGCGGCGATATGGCTTGGATGAGCCCTTATTTCACTTGATACTGTCGGTAATCAGAAGGCGCATCGGGCGTTGGGTTGGGAATACGTGATAAATATTGGATCCGCGATCATGATCGTCAAACCAAAGAGGTGAACATGCAGATCAATGGTCGGGACCCTCCCTCGCTCGCAAGTGAACGAGCATCTCCAACGAGCTATCGGGTGGAGATATATCATCAACGTTTTGGTCCCGGAAGAAATGCTAAGAGTGGGGTCGCACGTGCGGCGATACTTCACATCTTCGTGTCGTGTGTCGCACTTTGACAATTGCAAAGATGGCCAGACTTCTACTGGCCCGGGCGCTTCGGCCTTGCAACTGTTTTGGAATAACCTCGTATCGTGTGTCCGATATTGTATATGTTTGGACAAAGATGGCTAGATTCTCGGGTGTTTCGGCTTGCCGGGCTAGCTGTTTTGGATCTGCGCTGGTTTTGCCATAGGTTAACTAAACAGGCAGACCCAGAGTGAGCGACTGGGTGGGGATATTGTTTTTGGTCCCCGAAGTATAAGTAGAGGAATGTACATTATGTATCGCACGTGCGGTTGAGAGTGTTTGGTGGTGATCCTAGAAGCCATCGACACTTCATGCCGTCGTATCGTGTGTCGTACTTTGATAAAGATGGACTCTAGGCTACTGACTCGGGTGTTTCGGCTGACTGTGATGTCGCAGTTTGAGAATGATAGCTAGACGTTAGACTCTCATTGGCTCGGTTCTTTCGGCCAGCTGCTTTGGATCTCATTTCGCGGTAGATCAACTACACATGCATCTCCGGTGGAATATTGAGCGCGTGGGGGTATCAGTGTTTGTGATAGTCGCTCAACACGTATTCTATTCAACATGAGCGTTCCTGCTATCAAGTCGGATCTGGTTTTTGGATAGTTGGCAGCAAGATCTACAAGACGCAATCAAATTGAATAAGTTGATGGTGCAATATAATCTGGAGATCCTCATACTCACTAATCGGTCTGGTTGTTTCCTCAATCCCGCCCCAGGCCAAAGATTCTCTCATAGTCCTGTATACTTCATCCCGTTGTGTCGTCTGTCGCACTTTGATGAAGATGGCTTGGCCCCAGGCTGCTGGCTCTGAGGTTTCGGCTGGTATGGATATGCGCCAATTGTGTGATACACAGCGAACACTAGATCCGTGATTATGATCGCAAATGAGCTACTGGGCGACAATGTTCAACATTTTGGTCCCGGAAGGGACAGTATGAATCAGAATGTATCGCACGTATGGTTGAGAGCAGTCCTGCCGGCCGTTGATATATGATGCTTCCTGCCACTGTCGCAGGAGAACGATGGCTGGGGTTCCACTGGCTCGGGAGTTTCGGCCAGTTGTTTTGGATCTGATTTCATGGTAAATCAACTCCACAAGCATCCCCGGTGGGCTGTTGGGCGGGGATAGATCATGTTAGTCCCCGAAGGCCTAGTATGAAGAGTGTCGCACGTGCAGTTGGGGATAATCGCCCAGGCCATTGATCCCTCACGCCACCGCACTTTGACAAAGATTCCCAGATTCCCACTGACTCGGGTGTTTCGGCCGGCTGTTACAAACGCTGGCTGATCCCGTGATAGGCATGTAGGGGCAAATCATTATCCTGGTCCACGATGTTTTCTCAAATGCGACGCGAACGGGCGAGCTACATCACATGGGGTGCCCGCAGCCGTATCAGCTTACAGATCGCGAAACTGACTGACCTCAGAAGGCTTGACTTCGCGTTGCTATGAGGATTCTGTGTTGCTACCCAGGACGGCAGCGTCTATGCAGTGTGCGATTCATCTATCGGTCCGGCAAGCCTGGTGTCACATCCAGCTAACTTTTTGGTGCACTCTTCTATGTTCTCACCCAGAGGGTTCGAATCGTTCGATTGAGTGCACACCTAGCATACGAACCGGTTGAAATAGCCATCCGTGGCACGTATATGGCCATAATCTGGATCCTCTGCCTGTGATCTTTTTGGGTTATGTCGCAGTAGTAGACCTGGGATTGCCGATAAAGCATGGTAGACTGAGAACCATTCCCACCCACGTTCAATAAAGTGATGGCACCTATGCAAGCACTGCAGTTTCTATTAATACCGCCAAGGGATTTCGCAGAGCAGCCCGGGGAGCACGGCAGAAGCTTTGCTAGACGCCTGTATGCGTCATGAGCAACTATCTTGAGCCTTCGGTGGGATTATCGACGCCAAATTGAACCCCAGTCCCAGATTCCATATACGCTTCCCCACCGGAGATTGTTATTTTAGAAGGCCCGTGATTCTTCCATCGCTGAATATCGTATGTCTTCACCCCGAGGGAACGACCGAAACGAGCTGCTAAACAGTGCACATGCTGCCACTGTGCATGTGCCTCGAAGACGGGTTACTAACACTGCATATGTCATCAACAGCTGTCCTCGTTGTGAGAACCTCGAGAGACCCAGCTTAGAGCGCGCTATACCCCCGATGACTGTCCGAATATCTGTGTATTTGCTTACAGGGTTTACCACCCCGATCATCGTAGGACAATGATAGTCTGGGTGCTCGTCCTTGTTCCCGATACGGTGATCAATCTGGGTGGTGGGGTTCTCGGATCTCGTGAAATTCCATGTTGAATGTTCATCAATACTCAGAGGCCATTACCTGACTCGGGGGCTCGCACCTGTCGGCCTAGGTTAATGTTGACTTGCCAATCAATATTCTTTATTATTCGGTTTTAGATGTCGATTTGAATCCAACCGTCGACGCCGGTGAAGAAGAGAAGCGGGGACGCTGTACGGCAGGAGATCAGCCCTTCCTCGTCAAAAACAAATATCGCATTTGTCAGTTATGAAATCTCTCGCCGATTACCACCGAAAATATTGTGATCCGAACCAGTCATCATAGGTAACAAAACAAAATGGGCGAGATCTCCCCAAAACATTCAAGCTGGGCTCCGCAGACGGCTTTTTTGGGAGTTCGATGAAAGTGGCATGATAATTTTTCCGTGTGATTTGATTAACGGGTGACCACGGGCGCAGTTAGTCGATAAAAAACCAAGGTCGAGACAAATATAATTGCAGTTTGTGAGAATTACTCGGGAATGGGACATGCGTCGAGGGGCTACAACAAAAGTCGGGTAGCTCGGGGGCATGGCCATGATATACGTCGTAGACAGAACCCTGCCGTTGGCCAAAAAAATTCATACCCCGAATCAGTATCATCATAGTGGCTTTTTGCCGCATTGCTGCCAGGCGGCGTCGACAGCAAACACGATGCAACAACAGCTATGTTCCACTCCTCCATCCGGACCCAGCCACTGGGCCGTCTGGTCAACCAAGCACCATCCATCGCCGGATTGGCAGAAAAATAATGATATCATTGATATGTGTTGGACTGCTGGGGTCACCTGCCAGCAGACCCATTTGGCAGTAGGTAAGGCCAGCCCGCATGTTCAATTACATCTCTCACCTGCGGGGGCTCGGACAAATCGCTGCTCACACATTCCAATCTATTAACATCTTGAAAGCATGTTGGTTTGCACGGGACCCACGGAGCTGAAACTGTAGAGAACAGGTCGGAGGGGAGCACAGCCGAGCCAAGCAAGCGCTTGTTCATGGGAAAGCTCTCCCAGAATAGCTGCGCAGCCCTGCAGCTGGCGCCAATGACTCAAGCTGAGTTCGTAGCCGCGGTGGAACATGATTATGATCACCTCCTTATCTATCGCTCAGTCGCCTTGAGTTGGCTCGCCTTGGGTAAATGTTCAAATTTATCCAAATTTGCTGTAATGTATATTTAGACTTTACGCGAACCCCACCTTAACCCCTCAAGTAAGTTGTGAACCGTTGCACGGGTTCGGTTCGACATCGGGCGTTCCCTTCATCCTTGGCGCGGTTAATATAGATCAGGCGCCCACTGTCTGTCTGTGCGACTGTTAAAAGACCTCAATTATCCCCCTTCCCCACAACTCGACCCCGCCCTTTCGTTCTCAACAAATCTATACCCAGCGTAGATACGCATTCACGGCCAGTCTCAGCACTCGAAATCTTCCAGCCCCCACTATCATCTTCACACGCTTCCTCACTCCATCTTCGACCTTCCATAATGACCGTAGGAATGCCATCTTCGCCTCCCCCTCTCAACTACATCCGCTCTCCGTACGCAGTACGCGAGCTGGGTGACCAAGGGCGTGTGTACGTCCCCAGTTATATCAATCCCGTCCTCGCATACACCGGGACACCCCTCTTCGACTTTGACCTCGCATACGACCCCCGCCCATTGTCGTTGCTGAAGCCCCACGTCCTTGGTGAATCCGCTATCACGCCCAAGATGTCCTCCATCACCATCACCTGTGACCTCCTTCCCCGAGACATCACCATCTACCACTCTAACCGCAGTTTCGTGACCGTCGCAGATGTCCTCTATGGCCTCCATTTAGCGCTTTACAAGAGGGCCGCCGCATCCAGCTACGAGGCGGTTGTACCCTCCCACAAATCCGCCATCTCCCGCGCATTCCACCAACGATGGAATGCCATTTACAACAAGGAGGAACGCAATGCTGTATATAAGAATGGCCTCCTTGCCCTCGACTTCCTGGCCCAGCAACGGCGTTTCATGGGCTTTTCTTCCCAGCAGGTGCCCGCTGGAGATTGCTGGAGGCTTCAGGTCTCCGCATGAGAACATTCGCCCTAGCAACAACACCATCAGATCAACTGGATTGATTCGCCACCCACACTATCACCCCTTTCATCTTTATTATCCACTCCCTACTCTCCGGACTCTGCTTCCTGAAATGACCACCTACGAAAATCACGAAAAAAAATACGCCCCAGAATTTGTATTTGTATTTATATTATTATTCGACAGCTAGCCCAATCCCAAGCCATCCCTATCCCTATCCCATCACCCACCCACCTACCTATTAGTTTACCACTCTGATACCCATCACATATCGCTAGCAAGGTCTCAGGCAGGCGCCTTAGTAACATCCACGGACACATCATGTAGCACTTGTAGCCCGAGCTGATAGTAGCTCGATCTTATATTACTCGCAATCTATTGTCCCCATAACTCCAGCATGAATGTTAGCTGCTACTTGACAATTTGATATGGAAGCCGCATGGTCATCACTATTCACCTGCTAATCGCATCTGAGCTCCCGGTCCGACGGGACGGACGGCCACATGGTTGAAAACGTGGCGAGCGGATACACCCAAAATAGACCATGATGCCTCCACGACCACTTGGTTGCATGATATGATTGACTGCTATGCTATGTACGTACTTAACTTCCACGCCACTGTGGGCGCAGAAACGAGTTTGCCACCAAAAAACATGCAGCACGGGAGGAACCCGCGCTGACGTGATTATCTTGGGAACCCCTAACAGTATCATGCATGTAGACGGTCTAGGTATTCATGATACACTGATGGATGAGAACGGCGATCAAGGTTTGAGGCGTGATATGTCTTTAGAGCGGGATTAGGAGGAAATCTTGACTCGGGGCTCGAGGTCGAAGCCTGATGCGTCCCAACGGGTCAAGCATCGCCCGGGCCTGGAAGCAAGCAAACATGTTACATAGCCCGTATTCGCTCCCCAAATGCATATCGCCATTCAAGATCCGCGAAGACAATTGATGGTGCATGTGCTGCAGTGGGTCCAGATTTTGTTGCAGCGTTATTGTGGGATATGGATCATTCGATGCTCACCAGCTATTCCAGGATGGAACGGCACGAGGCGTGTACGCCACTCCCGATGAACAAATGATACATCATAGGAAGCAACCCTTCGCGGGATGGCCAGGAGGATGTGCTACGCGAGGCCGTGTCCATCAATCGAGAAGTCTGGCGCCCTTGGAGGGCCACTACATGAGGATAAGCCTTGCCATGATCGTGATCGTGATTCCCAGGAACCGGCCGAGTAAATAGGTGGAGTACGTTGAGATGACGAATTCAACAGCAGGCTACGTAGGGCCTTAGGCCCTCACATAGCCGCCCTTGTTGCGCCTATGGAAACTGCCAATCGAGCCAGTTTGATTTTGGTGCGTGTCCGGGCGGCACACGCTCAAGTTATGTCGGAGTGCATGTATACGTGTTCCCTGTGTAGCTGTTGGATCTCAGCGCTTCAGAAATGACGAGGAAGGCCTACATACCACCTAAAATGAGATTGTTCCGGCGGTAGTTTCAGGGCCGCGAAGATACACCGAGACACGCCCAGCCAAACGTTCCCATGACCGGTGACGTTCAAAAATTACAAGATTATGGATATTTACAGCCCGGACAAAGAGGCCAAGCAGCATTTCATGGTGTGTGATGTGCGTGGGATGCAACCTGTGCGGTGTCGCAACCCACCGATGTCAGAATTGACATATGGCACCTCACTAATACCCCTTCAATGTTGCAGCCTTATGCTCGAGGATTCGTGCAGGCTGCGTGATTGGGGAGCCGATGTGGCTAAATATTGCCAAAAATGGCTTCCATCAGCCTCATGTGTGGTTGAGCGATGAATGCCGTGAGGATATATCTATGCCGACATGTTCAAGTAGTTTTTCCTGTGACACAAGTAATGGCTGGGCCACGGCCATTGTTCGTTGAGTACCCTCCCTGACATGTCTACCCGCTGCCTTTGGTTAGATTGTGTTCGATCATACTTGTCCGGGGCCCACGGGCGTGATCAGGCGCCTTGGCCGTCGTGCTCAGGTGTTGGATTTCAGTCAGCAATCGCGGGCTGGCGGGACGCCTCGGCCGGCCCGCTCTCCCCCTCCTCCCTCTTTAGGCTTGGCGGCGATAAATTGCCCGTTTGGCCAACGTCAGGTTTGACATCTGTCCGTGGAGCAGGTTGGATGACAGTACTCTCGCATAGTGCCCATTGGTTTTAATTAGCACACACTAAGTCTGGGATGAGCCACTTGTGCGGTACTCTGCGGTTTATTTGGGTGTCCCTGCTACAGGTCGAAAGGCCAGACCGGGATCACCTGGCGCCTTGATGAACCAATTCCCCCGCGAATGGATGGACACAAAACACACGTCAACAACCACCGTGCAAACTTTCCTCACGGACTCGGCCAACCCCGCTCCGTCCTTGTTTGGACCACCGAATGAGATAACATCTGATAGTCGCAAGCGCCGACAGATATACTAAGGGCGCTAAAATTAGAATCAAATGCGGGTGCTGATGGTGCTCACCATTCCCATGTGAGTTTCATCCTCATCGCGAGTAAGGGGTATGCCCTTTTAGAGGTTATCGATCTTGCGGATGGAACTTGGGAATCATTTTATCAAGGTCTACAGCTTGAATTGCCATGGTTGAACTGCACCACCCAATCCCACACCATGGTTTGAGATCCAATTACAATAATAATTGGCTTCGGGTAGCGCATCAACACGTGGAAAGTATAATCAGCCACGTGATGCCATGCCTTTGCAACGCGGCGAGGCGCTTGAAATGGTCACCTTGGCGAGAGTCTGGCTTGAACTTGACCAGCTACCATGTCGCTACATACCGGTTAGCGCGCGACTGAATCGCCATTCTCCGCGCACAAAATAGCCAGATAACCGAGTGCAAGACATTATCATATCTACATCACCAGCGAAAGGTCGTAATCAATCACCCGAATAAATACTGATGGTTATCTGTGGTTGGTGGTACAATAGCTCACATCACCAATCAGTTTCATTTTGAAGGGACAAGGGCGAATTGGTGTGTTCCGAAATTGCTGCTTGTTCGGTCCAAGGAGCCGCTCACTCGTTGAAGATAGCTCACTAATGCGATGGTGGAGCCATGTGTTTCATCGGGCTCTGCCGCGATTTCGCCATACCGGACCCACCGTGTGGCACAACGCTGCGGGTGGCAGATGGGGAGTGTGCGAATATCCAAGCTCTGATTGTCTATGTGCAGGCTTGCACCCATCCGTCCGGCATACTCCCCCAGGGACCAATGACGCGAATATACGTTGATCCGATATCGTTTTACTCCGAGCATCGATAAGCAGTGTCTCTATCACCGAGCAAAAAAAGTCTTGTGTTGATATGCCAACTTCACTCTCGCAACCCAAGCGTGTGACCGAATTAATTTCCCGGTGAACCTGCCATCCGCCCGGCTCGATCTCTTCGGTGTATACGCGACACGATTTTGTGGAGTCTGAACCCTTTCTGTTGGTGTGTTTCCTGAACTATTTCCTGCAGTGCTAATTGTCTCAGCCTGGAAACAGGGATAGAAGGGAAAGCAGTACTGGCCTGTGCCTTCTAGTGACGCCATCCTACTCCGGCCAATTTTCCGGCACAGTTACTCTATTTGGAATCTGATCCGCCAATGAACCACATTCGGATTCCCATACATATAGAGTATCCCACCCCGATCCCTTTGCCCATTCCATGCCTCTCCCACAACATCTTCCAGTCATGATGACGAAACATGTCCACTTTGCGCCTACCAACATTCTATACTCTCCAATCCCTCCGACGCCATCCCCGTTGTCCTCGAGCTCCTCGCTTCCGTCTGAGACATCAGATGTGCCAACACCGCCCCCAGTCCATTACACTCAGTCAAGATACCCACATTCGCCCTACCCTCTATCATCCGAAATCAAGCCCGAGACGTTTTCGACGAACATGCAGATTCATTACATCCTTGCTTTTTCACCATATTCAAAACCCAACCTCGATTATGATATTTCACTCCACCCATCATCAATCGAGGAACAACTTCCACCCGAGTCACTATTGGAGCCAGCGACAAATCCTTCCCTCCCCAGTCTCCTCATCACATGTCCACACTTTCAATGGCAGATCCAAGTCCTACCCTCATCCCCACACTCCGGGGCATTTGTCACTGTCTCGGATGTCCTCCATACCCTCTATGGGACTCTCCGACTAGCCGTCCATCCAATGGAATACGGAAGCTTGCCCTCCGGCGAAGCCACACGAGAAGTTGATGCTGCTTACTATCATCGCTGCGGTCGCATCGCGGAACCGAGAGCCCGTCAGATTGAAGAGAATAAAGGGGTGAAGAGAATCGACTTTCTGATGGGAAAAACTTGTTTCCTCGGGCTGGCCTGGACCATGAAGGGCCCGAACATATGGGAGCTGAACGTCTCGTAATCGCTGAGCGCTCAGGGGTTATCCGCAGCAGCTCCAAAGATTCAAGGAACGACCCGTCATCTTCATCTGGCAGCAGTCATGCCATCACTCCCTTGTTGGACATCATAACAAATCAAAGCAAAACATAAACTGTAACACTCCACCCGCTTTTCGTCGAGTTGTTTGGGGTATCTTATTACCTACTTATTAGGGGGCAGGAAAGCTCCATTGACCTATCTAGTGCAGTCTTGTAGACTTTCTTCTGGAAAAACATCGCACGCACGGCCACTTTATTCGTATTTAAAGTAGGGACTAGACAAGTATACTATCAACGAGTGGTGCCCAGCGCTCAGCTATTGTCGCCTACATAGACTTGGGATTTGAATGTGAAGTCTGTTGACTCAGTGGCCCGGACCACCCTATTACCACCACGAACGTGTCGTTTTCCGACATTTTTTGCCCGACAACCGATCCATCCTGTCAACTATCCTCGCCCTTCCATCAACCATTTGCCGTCATGACAATACTCTGGAAAGCACATGGTGCACGCCGGCCTCGGGTGCGACAATATTTCTGTCGGAACGGACTAGAAGCTCCTCACTAACGTGGGTCTTCTGCACACGGTATCACTGGGAGCTATTCCATGACATAGCGCCCCCATCAAGGTCGCAACGAGAAATCTTTAGCACAGCCTTTAAACGCCCTGATATTTGATTGAGACGCTGGCAGAGCCGCTCATCCAGTTGAGCCTGAGTTGGGGCGCGCACTGCTTTGAATGGAATTAGTAAGTGGCCCTTGTATTCCATTCTGGATCTCATCCAATCAATCCCAAAAACCTCAGTTTCTCTGCCCAATGCTTATGCTGCGATTTAAAACAAGGGTCGGGGGGCTGCGCCCGTGTGGCCAAGCTCTGCTACAGCTTCCGAGTCGTGCCAGATCCTGTCGAGCGTCGACATCCGTCATCAAGGAGGAAGGCGTGTTGGCCTCGGGCTGGACAAGGAAGGCTGCTTCTCGTACCCGTTCTGCATTTACATGCCTCTGTTGAGGTCCGGATCCAAGCTGGAGCCGAGCCAAGTTTCGCCTATAGCTGTATACTGTTGAGAGCATCCCGAGGCCGCGGAAGGATCTACCGTTGTAAATATGACTCGTATTTAGCCTGGCGGGTGACTTGCATGAGCCGTTCTTCCTCCACGCTCCGCGCTCATCACTAAGAGGCCCTGGATCTCCATTTATTACTCCTCTTAGCCGCCCCGAGCCATCCTTCACCTCTGTTCTCTTGAGTTCCACTGAGCATATGTCTTACATTCGGCTTCTCTGCGACCATTCCCCGAGTAAAAAACTTTCAAGACCGAGGCGCTGCTGATACATATACAAGCAGGGTCCACTCTACTCCTTTTAGAGGACCCTTCCCGCCCCGCAGCGGTTATTCGAGAATCAACCAAATAATCCGCCTGCCCCGGAGTGTCTACATCTGGTTAAGACGAGGTACTCCAAATTCGGTGCCGCTGGTTACGGGCTGTATTGGCCTGTTTTCGAAAGAGTACAGCCTAACGTCAATCCCGCCAAGGCGGTGTGGTCGAGCGCAAACAAGTCATGTGAATCTCTGGTGGAAGTATAAGAGGCTCCCTTGTTGGGAAATATTTCACATCCATTCTTTACATCCCACCCCATCCCACCATCCCATCCCACAGTTCTGCAATGCCAAGCAGGCACGTCCATTTCTCGCGCAGGAATACCTACCACTCCCCGCCAACGTACGGCAACTCTCCGCCAACACCCGCACTAACGTCTTCCAATTTTTCTCCCGCTTCATCGTCTGGTCCTCTCACGCCCCCACAACACCGGTCGGGGCGCCTCCCGGGCCCGACCCCGTATGTCATTGCGTTCCCTCCAACGCCGCAGCCTAAACGCCCAATGACCATCCACATGCACCCCCTTCTTTCCAGCCCAGCGATCATCAATTATGATGTCACGCTTCCCGCTTCTACCATCTCCACCAAACACCGCCAGGCCGCCACCTTCTCCCTCAGCGAGCCTGCCACCAATCCCCCGCTGAGATTCATGACGGTCACATCCCCTCATCTCCCCTGGTCGATCAAGGTCTATCCCTCGCGCTACGAGATTGTTACCGTTACGGATGTGCTCCAGGCGATTTATAACTCGCTGCGGACCGGCTTGTCGGCCTCGGAATATTATTCACTTCCAACACATAAGCACCAGCGGCGCGCGACTGCGGCCTATGAGGCGCGGTACAGGCGCATGCAGGGTACCCGCGCTTACGATGAGGAGAAACGGGGCGGCCTCAAGCGGGTTGATTTTTTAATGGACAACACGCGGTTCGCTGGCTTGACCCCTAGCCAGAGCCGTGGCCCCGAATTCTTCACTATGCACGTTACCGCCTGATCCTCAGCTCCCTCCGCCCCGGATTAAGGCGGTGGTTCTATTTTATTTCTCTATTATTATACCCTATTCGCGCTCATGATTCGGCCGTGATTTTATGACTTACCGCCTCGACCTATACCCCCAGAATCCAAATAGGATTTTTATATTCTATATTCTTTATACCTTATTCATATCTGTTATACATTATCCATACTTACGATTTGTATCTACCACCGGCTGAAGCCAACTTGCCACACACCAATATACCACCAGTTTCTGATATGTACTCATTAGTGCGAGATGATTGACCGAGGGCAACTTCAGAAGTCGGGTTGGTCCTCGATCATCTGACTTGCAAGGATTCCCATCGAATCAAGGGAGTGCAAGTTGCGTCGAAATGAGAGTAAAGTTCCTTAGTAAACTTGGGGGTGAGACATAAGTTCTAGGCAGGCCCACCTAACGTAGAACATATCCGGTCAGCATCAGGTAATGCGATCGTGTCGTAATGATACATCACTAGAGCCGCCATGAATGGCGGGGTACCACTACTACTACTAGGTTTCTGGGTGCAATCATGTGCCAAATGGCTCACATGTGTTCGTCCGCTTTAGGGGTGGACTTTACCACGGCGTATAACGGACAGCGGCATATCGCTCACGCGCTGGGACGCGCCGGCGCCTAGTATCTCTAGGTTGGCCGCTGGATGGAACCAAGCTTCTCTGCTTTGACAGCTGGTGCTATTGTTATACCACGGCCGGCGCTCGCATAAACCCGTAGCCTCTAATCGGATATCAAGATTCGAACGCTCACACATGTTGCTCATTCCCGGACCATTTTGGGCACGGGTTCACTATGTTTTACGGCTAGCGAATTGCTCAGCAGATCATCCGCAGTCGCGTTTATTTCTGGGTTGAATCGGACCCTAGATCTTGGCCAGCCTCCTCTGGTATAGTTTTGCCACGGCAAAAGTTCGCATCTAGCTTGTTTTGCCAGCATCCTCGGCGTCTTCTGTTACTTATTGGGCCTCTAATCCTACGTCGTTCGATGGAAAAACACATCACGAAAAAGGTTCTGTGCTTTCTGAGGTATGACCGCGTCGTTGGGGCGGTTGGCGCCCAGTGTAGGCCCCTTACTGACGTGGCCTACCATTACAGGCGGATGATACAGGGAAATCCGGGAACTTGAAAGACGCCGGGGTCAGCTGCGAGATCTTTCCGGATGCGGGGAACAGAGCGTGGAAGCGTTGAACGAGGGGATAAGTATAGAATGCCAGTGGGTCCACTTGTGCTCTTGACAGCCCACATCAATATTGGCGCAAGCGGCGGCGGATTGTGACACCACGAGGGAATCCAGACTGGTGGGGGAACACGGCACATGGCAAATGTAGTGTCAAATACTCATACATGTTCATCCCGGTCTATTTGGGGCGCCGCGGTACGGGGCTTACGCGGCGAGCGCGATCGGTAGCGCATATGGCAGATCTCTGAGGATAGTGAATCAAGCTCAAGTCTCACACATATTGTTCATCCGCATTTGAGGTACGGGGGTCGCGATGTTTCATGGCGAGTGCGATTGCTCAACAGACCATCCGCGGCCGCGCTCACTCCTAGGATCAGAGCCCCAGATCTTGATCAGGCTTCTCTGGTGCTGTTATGCCACTGCGACGGCTGAAGTTTGCATCTACCGTCTTACTTTACTAGCTTCTTTTGCCAGCATCTATCTTTGGCGTCTTCTGTTGCTGATCGAAGCCTCCGACCCTACCTCGTTCAATGGTCCAAAAGCGTACCCCTGAGGTATGGTCGCGTCTCGAGACGGCTAGCACCCAGCTACTGCAATCGCGCATTCCTCAAGTCCTGCTGACATGGCCTACTATTGCAGACCGATGGTATCATAGTGCAGATGTGGTCACGGCGGGAGACCGGAAGGACGCCGGGGGAAGGGTCAGCTGCTATATTTCCGCATTCGAGGAAGGAAGCACGGGGAGTGCCACCGAGCAAGTGAATAAGTATAGAATGATGGGCTGATCCAAAAGGTGGTGCCCTTGACAGTCAGCATCAGTGCTTTCTGACGGCCACAACCTGCGGGATATGCGATCATCATTCAACACTCGTATACCCCCGCACAGGCAGTCTGGCGCAGTGAGTGAATTAATACATCACCCCCAACTGCTAGCGGAGTCATTGATACGACATGGCTGTACTGTCATCGTAGTCAGATTGCACATCATCATGGCATCATCACGAGCTCCCAGCGCATTCCGCTCTATTCATATTGCAGCGGCGATGCGGGACTTGTCGAGCTTGGTTAGCCATCCTGATCCTGGCCCTGTATTTATCATGGACAAACGCTCCAATGATGATCGATCACTGACGGTTGTCCTCAATCATGCTTTAGGAACAGGCATTTGTTGATGTATATTTCCTTTCCTGGCGGCTCATAATCCGGCTGTTCGTTCGAGCTATTCTTGAGGATCCAAAAAATTTTGGGGCGATGAGAGAACGTCAATCGAGTCAACCGGCGGGGATAGCCTTGTGGACGGTTGAAATACGCAGAAAGATAGAAGGAATACTCAACATCACATTCCTCACTCTCTTTCCAACGCGGTAGGTCAGTTCCTACGTCATTTTTTAGATGGACTCATGGGCTCGTTTGCGTCCAGACCACTGACGTAGTGTTAAACGTTACGCCTCGGCAAGAAATAGACATGAACCCCGATAGGACCCTCCCAGGGCCACAGTACCGCACGCACACCATAGAAAACGAACCTCTCTGGCGCGTGGCCCCGCGTTCAACAGTGGTGCATGGCCAGGTTGAGCTGAACTGCCTCCTCGTCGCGCGGCCCACCCCGCTCATCGACTATGATGTCACACTTGCGCCACAAACAGCACTTGCGAATACGTTCCATGCGAATTGGCCATTCGAGCCGGCGACGAAGCCCCCCGTGTCAGTCATGACAATCACAGCCCCGGCCATGATCCCGTGGCCAGTTGTGGTACATGCATCAGAACGAAACCCAACAACGATTACCGTTGTTGACGTACTTTTAGGAGTACACAACGCGTTGTGTGCTTCTACGAGGTTGGAAGAATATCCGCCGCCCACACTGCTAGCAGCCCAAAACATTTCAGGAGGCGTTCCTCACTGGGCCGAGAACAGAATGGCTGGGGTCAACACAGTCAATAGCCGAGTCAAATGGGCCGGGTTGTCGGAGGGTATGGACGAGTTTGGTACCTGGAACCTCACCCTAAAGAGAGAATGACTAGTTTATTATTTACCTCAGTCGAGTCGCTCCAGAACATTACAGACTTTAGCTGGATACTGTGTGTGATGTGTCTAATAATGTCGATGTGTTTCGAATACCTCATTGGAAAAATCACCGGATATCCCCCGGGGGGCATGCTTACCGTATGAGGAAGTAGCTTTCCACTAAACGACAGGACGTTGGGTTCTCATTGCTACAACAACAAATAGTTCGACTTGGCAAGATCCGGGACGGTATAGATGTGACATCTTGATTGTTTCTCTTTCTCCGACTATCGGTCTGGTGCACCCACACCCGTGACTCTGCAGGATCAGTGGAAGCACACAATGAGTGATGCTGCGAGCTGAGCTGGGCCCAGAGTCGAGGCAACTTGAGGTCTGATTCAACCCGAGCGCCCTGAGTCACGCCGCCGGATTCGCTCTCCCATTGGCTAAGTCGGGTGATGTCATCAAGTGCGATTGCGCCCGTGCCGATGACCGCCTGTGACCTGTGCATTCAAAAATGTGAACCATAACCTACATTTCATCCTCAAAGAATTCCTGACCGCTGCTAGCGCTCATTCTTGAATCAATATCCTGGAAGATACCCCATGACGACCTCGAGTCAAGCCAGCATGACTCTGATTTGACCCCCGGATCTCGGTGAGGCTTTTCTGATGTTGTGATGCCACAGCCACAATTCACATCTAACATTTTGACCTGCCATATCCGAGCATCATTGACGCCTTCCCGACGCCCATCGAAGCCCTACACCCCCCGACTTTCCAGAAGAGCATGTCACGAAAACGGGTTCATTTTTCCGGCCCAAGTCGTACATTCTGCAAACCCCCCACTGACATGTCCTACCATTACTACAGGCGACGGACACCATAGGTGCACTGGTCACGGGGGGAAGACAGGAAAGACGCCGGGGGCCAGCTCCTCGACCCACTATATTTTTCGAGGAAGGAAGCGTCGAAGTGTCGAAAAAGTGGATATAGAATGATGCGGTCAATTAAAAGATGGTGCCCTTGACAGCCTACATCAGACCTTCTGATGTCCACAAGCCGCAGCACAGCGACCAGTGTTAGCACTCGCACATCCTGCAAGGGCAGGATACTAGTTGCGTGATGGTTCATACCAGCAGCAACTCCCAACTGTCGGCAGAATTATTGATACGATCCGGCTGTACTCTTACCGCAGTCAGAAGACGTATCATCACACCAGCACCAGGGGCTCCCAGATTATTTCGTCGTAGTGGTGCATCAGTTATGCGAAATTTGATTGGCCATCCTGATCTACTCATTCAGCAACACAATCAAGATCTCAGGGCGATTCACCGATGGCTGTCCCCGGTGAGAACCGTGCTGCAGGACACGCACATCCCGATGTAGATTCCCCTTTCTGGCGGCTGATTTGAGAATCTGATTCGGGGGTAATGAGAGGAGCCGCCGAACTGGTCAAAACAGCGGCCGTCAATGAGGGTAGCAAAGATATACCCGGCTAGGACAGAATTGTGGGCGGTTGAACTACGCACAAGAATAGAGGAGGGGCTACTCAATTTCAGATTCTGTCGCTCTTTCCCCGAGCAGTAGATCCAGATCTCTCCGTGATTTTTAATATGGATGCATTAAAAATATACCTGCCTTCCAGACGATTGAAATACCCATTCCTTGCCCTTTTTCCAACGCGGCAGGCCTTGACGCCTACATGGGGTTGAATTTGCGTCCAGATACCAATATAGCCCGTAAACGCTACGTCCTGAAAAAATAAAATAGACACATGTTCAGCCCCGATAAGAACCTCCCAGCGCCACAGCAGCTCATGCATACCATAAAAAACGAACCGCAGTGGCGCGCGACCCCGCTCCCACCAATGGTACATCCCCAGCTTAACTGCCTCCTCATCGCGCGGCCTCCGCCCTTCATCAACTATGATGTCATACTTGCGCCACAAACAGCGCTGCGACACAAATTGGCCATTTGAACCCGCGACGGAGCCTCCCGTGTCAACGATGACAAGCACAGCCCCGACCTTGATCCCGTAGACTATTGTTGTACATGCATCGGGACGTAAACCCGACTATAATATACCTTCAAAAGCACACAGCGCCTTGTGTCGATCAGCGGGCCTGGAAAAATATCCTTCCATAGCCCTATATTCTAGGATTCGCGCCTCATTGGCTCGAGCGCAGAAATGAGTTGGTTTGCGGTAAATGACCGAGTAAAATGAGCTGGGTTATCGGAGGGTGAGGACGAGCTTGGTCACGGTACCTGGAATCTTACCCTAGAGAACAAGTGACTGGTTATCGATTTTCATTTACCCCAGTCGAGTAGCTCCAGAATCTTTGACAGAACGCTCTACGTGACATGTCTGACGTGCAATAAGTACCTTTTTGGACGAGATCGATTCAACGTTCCATCGGGGGTGCACTGGATGAGGAAGGGATACCCCCCATGTACACCGGAACGCTACAAATAACAGGGCTTTGGGTTCTACTTGCCACAGAAACAAACAGTTCGGCTATGGTTAAAGCCGGAACCGATGTAAATCTCAATCACTTCCCCCGGCTACCCGCCAACCAGGCATCCACACTCGCGCAGCATCGATGAGAGCAGAGTGCATTTGGACCTCATTGATCCGAACCATCGTGATCGAAGCTTGAGGGCTTTGTCCCCTCGGCGCCCGTGGCAAAGACAGAAGGAGAGTGATAAACACATAGAAGCGACATACCATACACAGATCAAATCCATTGTCAACGGGTCGAGTAATCGATTTGCATATCAGATTACGTACTTGCTGACTGGTTTGTAAGATTCTGCACCTCACAGTTCGTCCTGCTTCTCAAAAAATTGGGGGACAAGACAAACTGCATCAAACCTTATCAACCTTCCCATCCGTGATGTGATTCATGTTTTTCTGCTGTCTGGCGAACAATGCCCATTGTCCACCAGGCCAGTAGGCAATACGGGCCGAGTCCCAGGATCCTACTTCCTGGGCTATGGCGTCGCATTATGGCTATGGACAGATTCCAAGATCAGGGGCGTCGAAGCCGCCGGACGTAATTTAGTCTTGTCTACGTCGGGGATAGATCAAATCTCTTGTCATCTCTGATAGAATTTTTTCTCCTCATATGCGATGTCCTGGGTTATTGTATTAACAACTTGGACCATCAGTAAGTACATACCCCGCCAGGGACAGTGCCCAAATGGTCACCCCAAGCAATTGGATCCCGAATGCCATACAAACGAGCTGGTGATCGTGCTTGTGGTTGTTTGGTGAAAGCCAGTGCAACTGAGGGCTGCGTAGAGGTGATCAATTCAGTACCCGGTATGTCAATCTTAACATGTCGATTCAATCTTGAAGGTTAAAGGATTAAAAGCAGATGCAAACAGGAATATCCACTTGTCATAAATATGGGACATCACTTGCTTCTCCCCAACACCTCGCTCCTTGGTCCCCAACCAGCATCCTCCCTTCGAAGCTCTACAGCCCATTGGCACCACCACGTACCGCTGTTGACACATCTGACCACAAGCCAGCCGTACACGTCCACCTCTAGAGATAATTCTGTGAGTGTGGCTTAGATGAACAGCGACTCCATCACTGACCAGTGCCCTTTATCATTGATCACCACAGCCCCAACAACATACACCATGGACCGATACACTCCTCACCACTACGGGGTGGGCTCACCATACGCATCCACATCCCGTGTTACACTTGAAGCCATGCCCAGAACCCTGGGCTCGTTATCAGCAGATCAAGCCATCAATAACAATAACTCACCAATTTTTGCCCCCCAACGATCCCAGGACCTTCGCTACCACCAATCCCGTCGCCACGTCCCACTACCATCCACTGTCGAAGGCCGTGTAGAGTTGAACCCCTTGCTGTTGGTCAGATACGAGAGCCTGATCAGATACAACATGATATCGCCCCCGACGACGGCGAGCGCGTTTGGAAGTAACCAAAGTTGGATGCTGGAGGCTGCAACGAGGCCAACTTTGAGGTCGATCACGATCATGATCACCTCGTCTGAGCTGATCCCATGGCCGATCATTGTCCATGCCTCCAACACAAACCCATTCGTCGTCACCATCGGCGACGTGCTGGTGGCTGTTCATAGTGCCCTCCATGCGCTTGTCACTCAGCATGAATATCGGCTGATTATCCTTCCCAGGCGGGGGGTGGGAAACGGTTACCGGAATGGGATGAGGCGCTTGGATTTGTTGGGTGGTCGATACTGGTGGGTGGGGCTGTCTGCAAGCCAGGAGGGACCAGAAATATGGAATTTGCATCTCCAAAGATGATCGATGAAGAGTTGATGAAGGCCGATGTCATTGAGCGGGCTG
>QGOG01000649.1:0-11669 GCA_003313185.1 Collybia sp. MG36
ACTGTATCTGGCTATTGTCTAGCAGATCAGTCAGTGAATACAACTTGTCAGTTTATTAAACTATACATTCCATTGAGAACAGCATTTGAAAATTCACAATCCACCCAAGTTGACTGCCCAACCTTGAGATATGGTGCAGAATTACGATACACTCTTGAAAACTGCCCATCATCTCCTCTGAAATGTTCATGATCAGCAGTGTATAAAGTTTTACACTTTGGGCATTTTCCAGTAAGCACAGAGACCCTCTCATGAATTCTAGACCCTTTGATCAGTGTAACCAATGGGATGTCTCTTTTCCGAGTGTCTTGTAAAAGGGACCGGGGTTCACATTTCATATTCTCACAAACATAAGAGGTTGGACATATTGTTTGAACAGACTGAATGGCATCATAGGATACTGGTTGTAATCGACCTTGAAATTCACCCTCATCATTATAAGGAGTGAGTTCCAGAAGCTCAGCAAGCAAATCAATTTTGATAGCAAGAGGAGCAATATGATCAGCATGATTAGGATGATGGAACTCTGATTTTTTGAATAATTGTTGAGTTTTATCACCTAGCTGATCTTGAAGACCATGTGCAAGAGCTTTGATCCAGCCAGATACTTGTATCTTATTTTCTCCATCACATGTTGGATTTTTCTGCCGGAAATGCAATGTGAGGAGATCTGGATTATCCAGCATTGAAAATAAGACAAGCAATGCTGTTGCAAGTGACACTTTTGAACTGAAGTGTGTAGCAATGAATTCATTGAAAACAGAGAATTTGATGTCTGGAAAGCTAGCCTGAGGTAATTTGGCTGCAGCAGATGGGAGAGCTGAAAGCATGATGATTATCCAAGTAATCACAGGGGCTTTCATAATGATGCTTAGATACATCCAGATAAGAACCATGTAGCAACTGAAACACAAACAGATATAAATATATTAGTACAAATTGGAGAAAATCACCCTACTTCTTCTTATGGGCCTTTTGCTTTGAGCCCCCCTCATCTTTCCCCTCATCTTTCCCCTTCCCCTTCCCCTTCCCCTTGTCTCCCTTGTCTCTCTATTTCTTATCATCATTCTTATCAACATCCACACTCAAAGTTCCCCCATTGTTCATCCAAGCATCCAAGTGGCTGAACTTGTATGAGGCAGATGGGAGATTGACACCCCACACCTCCAAGTTGGTGAGAGGACCCTTGCCCTCCTGCTCCAACCATGCCTGCATCATGGGATACTGAGAAATACCAGCAAAGAATTTGCAGTAATGGGAATAGAACATGGAGTGTGAAAAGAAAACCTCCACAATGTCTCTAGCAGGAGGGCGATTGCCTGACCAATCCTCAGGAGATGACAATCGGTGATGCTCCTTGAGTGCAGCAAGATATGCAATACACTTCTTGTGAGCAGGCAAGATGCCACACTCATCATGATCATGGAGATGGGAATCAATACCCAAGACAGCAGCAATATGATCATGGGCATCTGATGTGGATGCCTGGGCTGTCTGAGAATGAGAACGGGACCCAGAAGCCACTGTAACAGATGGAGAAGGAGCTTGGTGGAATGAGAGTTGAAAGGTGCTCTGGGAAAAATAAGATATATGTTTAGGCAATGGCACAGGTATTCCCGCGGGTACCTGGACCCTGACCTGTACCCCACACGCTTATGGGAAAACCCGTCATTTTGCACCAATAATCAGCCAGATCGGACCAGAAATGAATGAGATAGCACCAGAACTGATTGATAGTGTTTCAAGGTCCAGTCCATAGGACCGGAAAAAGACCGGAACTGGACCGGACCACAACCGATCGCAACCAGACCACCGGTTGCGGTTGCCCTAGATCTAGATCGGTTCTAGTTCTGGTTGCCTCTCCTGGAAAAATACAGGCAACCAGCAAAAAACTGATTGCAACCGGTCTATTAAGGGACCGGTCCACAGGTCTCTTAGGGTAGCGAAAACACTCCTATATAGCACACTTGCACCTCCCTACTGGCGCTCCCACCTCCGCACTTGTTGGCACCCCCACCCAGCTCGCTCATCGAGACCCCCGCTACCTCAACCACCTGTACCAGGGATGAGGCACCCGGTATGCACTCCGTGGATCGAGAGTGAGTTCATTTTCGTTATCACCACCTCCGGCTTTGCTCACCAACGCTCCACTACCCAGTTCCCTTGTCAAGATCGCAGCCAGTTCACCGTGAACTGGCTGCAACACTCACTCATCAACCCTCTGCACAAGGGAACGACTCCCTGCCCCGACGGACCTGTTTTGGGAATATATTAACATTGGGACCACCAAGCTCGTCGTTGTCAATCCTTACAAAATCCTCGCAAATGTCAATGAAGTTTCACAAGTCTGCCTATGGTCAATTCGCCTAAACCACTGCAGTCGAATTCGCGCCCGAGTTTACCTCGTGAGGCGCAGGAATGAATCCTGGACCATTATCACAAGGTCCGCCTCCATCCTGCCCTTGTTTTCCACAGCTCATGATGCTATCCTAGAGGTATTATCAAATCTGGCACGTCTTCCAGCCTTCGGCTCTTTGTTAACCAAATTCTCCGATTCTCCACGCGCTCAAGCAAGGAGCTTCGGCTTAGCACCCTCCTCAACTCATTTGGAAATGTGAAAACACTCATGAACCCCAACGCGACCCGCCACAGTCGTTACCTCAAACCTCGTTCCAACGGCCACGGACGCATCGCATCAGCCAAGGCTGGTGGCGCACGGCCTTGGCAAATCCCGCCTCAATCAACTTTCCCGTGAGGAAAGATCTCACCATATGACATTAACAATATCACCACTCCCGTCCTAACCCACTATCACCCGGATTTCTCCAGGTCCCTCTTGCAAACGACTCGCGAGAGATTCAATCCGTGACTGGCGACATCACCACCCCGCTCTCTTGCCAACAAGAGATGGCCTGCGTTGCTCCGCTAGCTTGTCGGTGTGTCCATCACCCGCTTGCTCTTTTGTCAACATCTCCAGCCTCAATAGTTCCACCCCCACTTGCAATTGTACACTTGCCACACACCCGCTGCCGCCCCCTGCATCCCCCGCGCCAACACCAGTGTCGTGGCGCTTATGGCCGACATTTCCCTGTATACAATCATTGCTGGCTATATCTCCCTCCCAAACGAGAGAGCGCGATGTACATGCTACCTCCCCCACAAACGAGGGAATACATAATAAGTATGCACCTGCCCTATTTTGCTCGCTATTTCCCGAGGCCGGCCCCCACCCCAGATAGCCCCTTGCACCCTCGGAACGCCGCTCGTTATGTCATTTGACGTGTGCAATGACATTTCGGGGCAAATTCGGGGGTATCTACTATCTGAGTGGATAGGCCAACTTGTGTTGACTTGCAAATATATTTTTTTTCATGTGGTGTTTCACACGCCGAATTGTCTGGTGTATCTGGGGAAATAAATGTGATACCACCATATTTGATGAAATTTAAGCCAGTTACTGGCGAGAAACAGCGAAGCAAGGCGATCTGGTGGGTGTGGTACCCAATGGCACTGCGGTTGTGGCGTCAACAGGTTAAACACGTATCTAGTGAGCCGGCAGGAGATGTGAATAAGGTGGCACCCGGTGGTTGGGAGCTTGACTCTCCCGTTTGCAAGAGAGACAACACCGCGGGTCTCTCACATCGGATGCCCCACATTTCGCCTTGAAACATCATTGCGCACGTCAATGGACGCGGCAAATGATGTTCCAAGGGTATAGAGGGCTGCCCAAGATGCTGAGATGAGCTGTTCCACCCCACTGAAGAAAAAAAAGCCAGTGAAAGTCATACCCCCCCGGGCCCCAAGTGACATTCATGTTTCACCCATTTACACAGTGAAAGCTGAGTGAAATAAAAATCACTCATTTTTCATGATGTGGTGATTGTTGAATGAATTTCATCTTGGTCCCATATGGGCACCAATTCACTCAATAAATCACTCATTTTTGACTGACAAAATTGTGTGAAACTGAAGCTGGGAGCTGAATTGACGTCAAGATTGTCCCAAGTCAATTCGGACTCTGCCCGAAACCGGCCACACAGGCCTGCACCACTCGTGTTATCCATCCGCATCACCATACACCATCTCCATCGTCCCACCCGCCACGTGAGCCTTTCGTGGCACATCCGGCAATCACCCGCGATGCCCCAGGTTCCAGTTGAATAGTATATTACTACTGTAGGCTGGGAATGGTCAAGCAGTGAGTACGCAGCCTTACTTCCTTTTTTTCGTTGGTGCTAATCCAAGACCCTCCATTATGCAACGGTAGTATACCATACGCAACCGCACCGCCGCCGCTGCATGGGCGGCGACAACAACAGCAACGACAACAAGGGTGACAGCTACAGCAGCTACGACACCAATGACAAAAGCGGCACCAACGATACCAACCACACCGGCAGCAACAACCACACCAACCGCCGACAGCAACAACGACTTGCACCAACCACACCGACACCAATGAAAACTACACCAATGACATCAACCACACCGGCAGTGACAACCACACCAACCACCGACAGCAACAACGACTCGCACCGACCACACCAACACCGACACCGACGAAAACTACACCAACAACATCAACCACACCGGCAGCGACAACCACACCAACAACGAACAGCAACAACGACTCGCACCGACCACACCAACACCAATGAAAACTACACCAACGACATCAACCACACCAGCAGCAACAACCACACCAACAATGCTGACAGCAACAACGACTCGCACCGACCACACCGACACCAACGAAAACTACACCAACGACATCAACCACACCAAGACCAACAACCCCAACAACATTGACGACATCAACCACACCACCAATGACCCCAGCGACACCACGACACCGACACCAGCGACACCGGCACCAACGACCTTAGCGACACCAACGACACCGACATGTACAACACCAACGACACCAACGACAACGCCAGCCTATGCCATCCCCACCCGTCGCGCTGCGTCCGCTGCGTAACAGTGGCGATATTACCCACCCACCAACCACCCATCAATTGCCCATCCTCCGGTCTTAACCGTCGCGCACGGCAGCGCTCTGTATGTAATCATCCATCCCGAAAGTGCATATGCCGCCGCCCCACCTCTTGTGTACAGTGTGAGTGCCCTTCCGGCCAACACTGGAACCCTGCCCTGGGGATATCAGGAGGACACCTTCGCATCCGCGTGCATAGCACGCGGTCCAGCGACCCGCCCAGGCCCGCCTGCCCCCGCACGTGAATCGGAAGAGACAAGCATGCCCCCGGCGCTGGAACGGCCGCGTTCCAGCATGGCATGCTCATGGCTTGCGGGATCCAGGAGGTAAGTCACTATTAATGTTTGCACGCGGCCCATTCCTTCCATAGACCCCCGCGTGTGCCCCTTCATTCATACTCACACGTGCCTGCTCCCCTTTCGTCTACATGCGCGCGCGCGCGCATGCTCCCTCTCCCCTGGTCTTTAGTGTTTGTTTAATGTTAGAATTAGTATACAAATGTTCAGTACAGAATAATATAAGCTGGATCAATAAACCAGAGTGAAAATCCAATGATAATCCAATGATAATCATCTTGATGGAAATGAATTTCACAATACTGATAGGGAAACATGGGTGATAATTCTTTTGCAAAGAAATTCACCCAGAAATGCCATGAAATTAGGGGTAAAAATAGTATGTGAATTGGTGTCACTCACATTTCACTAATGAGAGTGATATTCACTCCATATGAGATGAATCTATCTCATAATCAAGTGAATGTCACCCATTTTGTAGTGAACCAATTGGTGACTTTCACTGTTTATCCTGTTTCCAGTGCCCTGACTCTCTTGCAAGAGAGGCGGATGGTAGGTGTATGGGTAGACCGACCGACACTATACGCTCCCTCGTTTGCGAGGGAGAGCTCGAGATAGGCAAATAGCGGATGCAAACGGTGTGGATCGGCTGCAGTCGGGCGAGGGTGAATACAGGCGCAGGGAAGGACGTGGCAGGCGAGCCCGAGTCTCTCATCGGTGAGATGGAGTGAGTTGTGTGCCTCTCAATCGTGCTGAAAAGCACAAAACCCCCAACTCAAAGAACAGAAAAACGCGGTGATGAGGTGAGTTAGGTGAGAATGCGGGCAAGAGCGGTGACAGCGATATCATCATAATGGTGATGCCAGGGGATAGGCGACATTGGTGTAGTGGCGGAGCCGGAAACAAGAGGGAGCAGACAGGCTCTGCCAGTCTGGCTGTCATTCGTGCCACTTGTTGGCTGTTCAGGTATCGTCTTCGTGTGTAGTCGGCCATCGTGTTCGATCTGGGTAGAATTATTCATTATCAGTGAAGAAAAGAGTTGCTCACTTGATGAACCCTTTTGATCCCACTTAGAAGCACGAGCCCAGGTTTGCGCCATATGTGAGTGCATCGTTGTCACTGTGGCGGACTGTACCTGTGGATGAACGGTACAGTGTGCCGTTCGCGCGTCATCCGTCGCTGGTGCATCGTCCGCCATCGATACCGTTTGTGCATCGTTGTTGTTGTAGTTTATGCCATACGGTGGGGCGTCACCTGTTGTGGGTGGGGTTTAATAGTATGGATCGGTAGATGTAACGTATCACACCCTGCAAATCAGTGTGGGAAATTGGGGATGTACCAGACAATTCTCCCACATCCTCACCACAGCGATGCCTCTCGTTTGCCTCACTCTCCCCTCGCAGACAAGGGCCACTCCCTCAACAGCGTACAGATAGCAATGAAGCCTGGAATTAGGTGTGTAAAGGTGTTCTTTTTGCTGTTTTTTCAGTGGGTAATAGTCAACGGATAGCGTATTTTAGGCATCTGCGCCTACAAACAGTGAGCTTTCTATGGGACGTGCACCATCACTCCCTGGTTATTGTTCTTCTCTGTTGGCATCCCACCCCCACATAGCTGACCTTTTCCCACAGCACACTACCCACATCGATGAATGTTCCAGCCACTCCCATGGCCCGCTCTTGTCTGGCCCACTCAACAATCCTCAGTGCATCTACTACGTTTGCTGGCCTCTGAATGGTCGACAGCATCGCGGCACCTGCGGATGGCACAGTGTCACCCAGGGATCACAGAACGACAACTAGGACCTGCCTCTCCCTGCTTTGGGTCATCCCCCCTTCAGCAATGGCAATAGAAACACCAATGGAGCCCATCAACTCTTTCCACACATCCAATCAACCTTGCCATGCAAATTTTCACCACGACCCTCACCAAAAAAACTACCACCCTTGAGATGGAGTCCTCCGACACTATCGACAACGTCGAGGCCAAGATCCAAGACAGGGAAGGTATCCCACCCAATCAGCAATGTCTCATCTTTGCTGGGGGGCAGCTCGAGGACGGTCGCACCCTTTCTGATTACAACATCTGGTTGACTCTCCATCTCCGTAGTGATATACGGATTTCCTCACCCAAATTGCCATCAACTGCGGGCAACGTCTAAGTGCCTTGCCATTAATCTTCACACATTCTGACTGCATTTTTAGCCTTCCCACAAGATTTTGTGAGCACCGTCATCTCGTTGCTCACGGCTTCATCAGCCCCGCTTTGCAATTCATTCAATGTGTGTAAATATCCTCCATCCACCTGCCCGCGGAGCGCTATTGAGTCTCGACACGCATCATATTCACACAGGCCATCCCCAACTAACACGCTCACCCACAGAACATCTTTGATTGATACCAAGCAATGTTGCGGGGCTGTGGGATGTCTTCGGCATGGTAAATATGTTGTAGAATTTTGAATTGACCATAAAAATTGTGAGATTGACATGATCATATCATTTTTATTTGTGATGTGCCGACTGGGCCGGCCCCAAGTCGGAAGTCAAGCTGGAGCCGAGCTGATGCCATGGTAAGCCGAGCCGAAGCCGAGTCAGGTGGGTGCAAGCTGCGACTTGCCGGAGCCAACCTGGCAAAAGCCAAGTCGCGGCAACACTAATTGCGAGCATACCAAATCGCGCCTCGGGGGTTACCAATGAACCCCCAGGAGGTAGCCAAGCTGCTAAAGCTAGCGGCGGACAAATATAAACAGATGGCAGAACAAGTAGAAGTGTTCTGCCTCTTACGAGAATTCAGGCGTATATTGTATGCCGTAACACCAACACAGAGAGACTGAGCAATGCATACGGTCCTCGAGGATGAACTGTACCAAACGGTTTGACACACTATCGCTCAGGAGACGACACCCGATGCATTCAGCGATCGCTATGAGCCATTTGGCTCGACAAGAGCGTTCAAAGATAACTGGGGCGACCGGACTAGAGGAGCGGGGTTGACACACCCCACAATCTCAGCCTCAACGCGGATGAATGGGCACAATATATTGCGCACCACAACCGCCTGGGCGGAAGCAACCCAATAGCGGGCATCGCCATGAACCGCGCATTCCACATCAACCGTAGGAGCATGTTTGGATACCTGCTGGGAAGGGCCTTGACACCACAGGCATCATCGGGATCGTCACCAGCAGCACGGACACATTTCATGCATCAGTACGCTGTGCTAGTGGCGAGACCACAATATTATCGCAAGTATATATCGCGAATGCAAGAAAGGAACCTGGACAATCAATTTGTCCCAATCCCTGAAAGCGCAGGGCAAGCAACCCTCACCCGCCTTGCTGCAGGAACTGCAGCAAATATAACCATAGACAATGTAGCGCGTCTACTCATGGAAAACGGAATACCACCAGCATGGGTAAACCACGCGTACACATTTGGTCTATTGAATCAGGAGTGTCAAACACTCCACAAGTATTACATTGTACATATATCATAGGCTCAAAAGGGCCTACCCGACGGAATTATGTAGATCGCTGTTAGCGATCTAAAAGGGGGATATGTAACAGACACATTTGTACTTATTTATCATTACCTTTACCAGGGTGACTTCTTAAGGAAGTCACCTGTGACATGTAACATTAAGCTTAACTTATTTGTAGTACGATGTTCACCAATAGATTTGGTCAAACGTAGTACTCAACTTAAGTATAAGTCTTTGTAACAATACCAATTGTTACAACTTGTGAAAAATCCTTGTGGTGGAGACTTACAAAGCGCCGACTGTTGAACAAAGGAAGCTCAGACGCCGTCACACGAGTGAGAGCAAACTAATGTATTAGCTACCTGTTGAACAAAGGAAGCTATATAATATGTAGTAAGTAAAAGTGTCTGTGTGAATGATATAATGAGTACTAACCTCAGACGCCGTCACATGAGTGAGAGTGAACTGAGGTGCGAGAACGGTAATACGAAGTATATAAGAAAAGAAAAATGATAGGAGGCGCGGTGTGTTGAACCCGCGCCATTGATGTGAGTGAAACGATAGTAACATATGAAATAAGTAAGTGAAAAGGTATTGGCGCACCGAGGCGCATGTGCGCGAGGCGGAATACCAAATATGGTATTCGGTGTGTCACAGGCGTTATTCTCAACACCGACGACATCTGTCATGTGACTACTCCACTTCTCGACAACAACAGCATTGAGCACACCAACAATATTGGCATATGCTTGGCCTGAAGAACACGATTGTTCAACGATCGTGAATGTAAACATTGATGAGAAATGGTTCTTGTGCTGTTGAGCACGATCAAAAGGTTTTTCAAGGTACACATACCTGCAAAGTTGAGAACCGCATCACCTGACTCTCAGAGATGGTATGGGTGCTGCAGATGTGACAGAGGGTGCGACGGGGGTACAGTGGGCATGGCAAGGAGTAGGTCCAGGTTTTTTCAAACCCCTTTGTTGGTCTGAGGTCTCCAAGAGTGCCTGGAAGTGGAGGATAAGTGTCTGGAGGAACGTGGATGAAATAGAGATTCACTCAAAATCCATTGTGCATTGTGCATTGTGTGCCAGGCATGGTTCAATGTTGTGCATCGTTGTGTAACACTGCATGCGCCCAGATATTTTCCCCAGGGGAAAATGCATTGTGAAACACATCTTGTGTTCTCCCAACCATTTTCCCTGAGGGGAAATTCCAAATTAGTATACTAGTAAAATACAAATCAACATGAATCATTTCCTCATCCTTTTTTCACAAGGAAAATGTCCCATTTAACCACCCATTTTCCTTGAATGAAAAATGTGAAATATTTCCCCCCTTTGTCCATGGGGAAAATGCCTCATTTTACCACCCATTTCCCTCAATGTAGAATAGATGAAAAATGCGAAATCTTCATCTGATTTTTCCTCAAGTAATATAATATATTTTCACCAGCATTCTACCTTTGCTAAAATATGACATTATTCCAATACATTTTCCCCGAGGATAATTTTGTAGTTTTTCCCTGACAGAAATATGACGGAGATGTTACATTTTCCCCAGTGGAAAATGTGGGGGAAAATGGATTGTCCCGCTTATCGGTGGGATAAGTGTACACTCAGCCCCAAATGAAGCAGCATGCCGCTGCTGAAGGCGCCTCACCAAGTGGCACATGTGCATGCACCCCCACTCAAAGCGTTGAATTTGACACCAGCAAGGATATGTGAACCTGCTCATATTTGACCCAGTGCAGTGGAGGGCACAGGGCTGGTGCAGAATTCAAGTAGTTAGTAGTTATACCTTCCTAAACACTAACCTTGTTGTGTTTTGTTGTGCATGCTGTGACTTGTTGTTGTCCAGTGGCTTGAGATCAAGTTGTTGAGTTTTTGAATTGTTCCTGCGCCACCTCAGCTGACTCTTTGCTCCTTCCGCCTTGTTGTGCACCTCAGCTGATCTTTCGTCCCTCACGCTTTCTTTGAGCACCCTCTGCCTATTGCTAAACCATCCCACCTGCTGTTGAGTGCCTCCCATCAAGTGTGCCCTGCCTGTTTTGAGTTCCTCCTTGTGAGTTTCTCTTTCTTGCTCATTTTGTGCTCACCTGACCTTGTTCCATTCTTTCCCAAATGGATTTTCATTCGCTCTGCACACTGTCCGTTTCAAACGTGTACTGTCCGTTTCAAACGCATACTGTCCATTTCAAATGCGTACTGTCCGTTTCAAACACGTACCATCCGTTTCAAACACGTACTGTTTGCCTGAAGCACACCTCGCCTTGTCTTCTGGAGCACCTCGTTGGTTTTGGACCTATTTTTGGGCCTCCCCTCGTGAGCCTTTCCCCCTTCAGCCCGCTTTCCACTCACCCGATCCTGTTCTGCTCCCCCTCAGCTGGACTTCCGCCCCTCCCGCTGATTTTGTGCGCACCCCGCCCAATCACCTCACTTACTGTTCCGCCATTCCCAACTATGACGATTTTTGTCCTGCCCCCATACAACCCCAGAAACGCTTACTGGTTATCCCAGTGTGTTCATGGGGCTGTCCTGGAGCACAAGCATAATTTGAAGATGCCGGAGGAGCAGGTCAACTGGGTTGTCATGTGAGTCGCTTGCTATCTCAAGTTTTGGGCAGGGGGCTTACATACTGAAGGGGTGGCAAGCACAAGTCGTCTGATATCTAGTGTTTAAAGGTCCGGTCACTGTGACCATGACCGAACCGGACCATGACTGAAAATAACTGAAAAAGACCAGACCAGCAGTCACAGTCATTCAATCTTGAGGGCAAAAAGACCAGTCTAAAAAGACCGAAAAAGACTGGTTGTGACTGGTCACAGCACAGACACATGTACAGCCACCAAACCCCCTCAAACACCTTGAGAAACCCTGAGAAAATGGCTCTGAG
>QGOG01000654.1:0-21096 GCA_003313185.1 Collybia sp. MG36
GCTAACCACAATTTTATTTTGTAGCGGTATATTAAAATGAGATGCGGTTACCGAACAGGCCCTCAGTTGACAACATACCATTACGTCAGTGCACCCAACGTGGTCACGGTGTGTGCTCGTGCCGCATTCATGGAGACCGACCCCAATCCCTCGTCGATTCCGACATTCATTAGATTGGATAAATAGCCCACCCCGAGTTAAAATAGTTCGACATTTGCCACAAAAGGATGCCCGGACCATCTGACGCGACTTTGTCAATGACTGTGGCACCGGGTTCTGCAGTCCACTTTTGACAAAATCACCATGCTGCTAGCACCCGCTCGTGGTCCTCATCAGTACCCTACGATTTGGCGAGACATGGAAGCCGGCTGGGATCACCATTCCCCATTCTTAAGTCACGGTCGTTCACGCATTGCGTCTGTCCATGGTGGCTGAAGGACACGAGCCTGGTCAGATGTCTTCACACAACATAAAATATGGATGGCGGATACATCCGTGGTGAGTTACTTCATGATCTATTTCTCCACATCCTTGATAATCAACAGCCAGGCCTTATCGTCACCACCGAGCTGTGCCAACAGATTTCGACGACCACTGTCTTTACACCCTGGGATGAACTCCCCGCGAACAGTCCCCATCAACCAACTTCTCCAGTACTTCCAGACCAATATGCACATCAATTGTGGCCATTCGGTTCAAGGCGCCCACCAAACATAAAGGGCTTTGTGGTGTCCCCCCTCGAAGCGTGGCGTCTGCCAGTGCCCCTGGGTCAATTATCCCACTGTCTCCCTCAAGTGTGATCATCTTGTCTGGTATGGCTCTACCCGGGAAGCATGGTGATCGGGGCGCATGTTCGTGGACATCTTTAGTGAAGCTGGTGGTGATATTGGGGGTGCTTGTACGTGCCATTAATTCATATACTCATGGCAAAGGACCTCAATTCCTGGCCCGCATGTCCGCATTTCTTGGAGGGCGTCTAAACTCGCCAGCTCAGCCATGTGCCACCTCGTGGAAGGGTGATAACCTGATCACGATTTGGTCAACAAAACGAAGGAATGAATTTCAACGTGCATACAACCCCTGAACCAACCCGCAAATGACAAGCACTCAACCTCACTCGAACAGCATGGAGTTCATAAACGGGAGGGATAGGCGCCCCTCAGAGCATAGTGCATTCGTTCGCATGTGTGAATGAACAAATGCAGGACCACCACCCCAATGATGTGAAGGATCTAGTCAACACTCGAAGTTGATGCTAGGGGCAGAAAGAGTTTCGCATGGATCGTACACCCATTCTAGAAGGCAGCTATGCAGCACGCCTTGCGTATGCATGCCCAATCCTGGGGACATATATAGCGCACCCACTGTACTTCCAGGATTGAATGCTGCAGGATATGGTTGAATTGCTGCCCTCCGCCACTTTCCTTCATCAACTCCGAGTCCCTCTGGTTTTCTTATGCTCTCTCACGGTGGTTGTAGGCCTACCAACGAACATCGGGAACATCACACTTCCTGATGGAACCACGGATCACGGCGATCCGAACCTCATATGCACACCGACTACCTGGATCGATATCTTCATTTTCTACTTCGGCAATTACTTCGCCCACGCCCTCACAGTCCCGTCGTATCCTGGAGAATCGGGAGTTGATTTGATGGTTAACGTAATCCTGGCTGTTCTCTTTCCGACAGTAGGAATCATCCGCGGTGTTGATGCGATCATCCGCCACGCTGCCTGGGTGGGAGGTGGCCAGTTGCAGAAAGCGGCTTTCCGACAGTAGGAATCATCCGCGGTGTTGATGCGATCATCCGCCACGCTGCCTGGGTGGGAGGTGGCCAGTTGCAGAAAGCGGCCCGAGCTGGAGCGCTCCGCATGGTGGTCCGATCGGGGGACTGGCGGCCTGTAGCGGGTGATCATATACGAGGCGCTGCGTTCGAAAGGCCGAGCACTACTGAAAGGTACACCAATCAGAGCCTTAATCAACGAGTTAATTCTTACGTTCATCTAGGAATGAAATCGTTGTGTCAAGTTATTCGCCTGATTGGGTGTCAAGGGACGGGTGGAAATATTGGCCATCGCTCCATAACAGCGATATTAGTTTCAAAGCGAGGAAGATGCACGGACGTCACAAATTGCCTAAAGGTTACTCATTTGCTACAGTGCCCCGTGACACTTTAGTCTTGGACGCGGGCATCGACCAATCACTCACTACGGGTCCACATGAAACGGGCGTATGCTCGGTCTTCAATTTCCCTCAAGCTGCCGCAGCTCTCGTCCAGAGTATATATGCTACAGTCACCCTGTACAACTCGCGCGGTGATCAGATCGATCGATACGGCTACGCGGCATTCTCGCTCACCGTTGCCCCTTATGCTTTCATGTCCTTCATCAATCTTCTTGGGGGCCTCCTCACCCCCACATACCCCACTGTATATTTGGTCGGGTCTAGCATCATGGACGAGGCAAGATCACGAGGGGCATTTTTTGACGGAGCCATTGGTCAGATATCAGACACCCACGCGGACCCTGCAAACACGCCCGAACAAAGTAGTTTGATTGTTGAGGGGACTTTTGAGGATCGGGATGGTCGTTTGTTTTTCTCGCGCACAGGTTCAAGTGGTGCTGGCGAGACCTCGGCCGCTGGGCAACCTTTTGAGGTCATTGAGGCTCGGACGTTCTCGCGTCGGCGACACCGGGTGTTACGTATTCCTTCCTGCCCCGAGTTCCAACGGATAGATTCAAACCATGCCCCCCCTGCAGCCAGTGTTGCGTATTCTGAATTGCATCCTTTTGTTGCAATGGATACCAAATCCAGCTCTGTCTGCAGGGCGGTATACCAATTCCTCACGGCATACAGAATGGCACAACACTCGCGTGCCATGTTCATCTGTGTTGTGTTTGGATCCATCCCAATAGGCATTGTGGGCGGATTGTCGGGTTTTCACCCTGGGGAGAGTACCAAAGCGCAGCGGGTGTGGGTAACAGCGTGGCTCGTTACCGGAGTTCAGGCAGGAGTGTTGTTGATAGTCCTGCGCATACTAGCCATGGTGGAGCAGGACATACGAGAGTTCAAGCCTTTCGGGGCCCGTATGAGTGACCTAATACACAAGGGCATGAATATGGCGCGTTTGGTGAATTTGCTTCTTGTGTGTGGGCCCTTAGCCGTTGGCGGATTTGTTGTCGTAGGGAAAATGTTACTTGAGTATGGAAGCTGTGTTGGACTCGGTTGACCTTGCGTACATGGAATCAGACTGGTGCTGGTAGAATACGGAGGGTGGCACATATTTTTTGTGGTTCACAACGCGAGAGTGATACAGTAGCAGGCCTGAATCAACCCTTCTTAAAAAGCAAGCCATTCGCGTTAATCCTGAGCCATCTGCCATATGAGCGAGACAGTCATGACAGCGTGCATCCCCGCCAGCACTCGGATCCCATCCGCAGCATATCCAATCATTGATCACCGTCCATTGAGATCTCTCGAACCTTAAGCAGAAGTCAGCCTGACGGTGCTCTCGCGGGTTCCTCGAGGACGCTTGTCCCCAAATTTCGACCCGAGCTGAGGCCCGCAGTCATGGCCCAAGGTTGCCACACCGAGCGCAGACAGCCAGAAAACGAAGAGGGGCCATTCGATTCCGTAGGATGGAAGCCAATTGGGATTACTATTCCCAATTCTCAAGGTCGTCCACGCATTGCGTCTCTCCATTGTGGGCTACTAAAGTGTATTCCGTGTGTATGGTTAGAGGACTGAGGAAATACTGGAAAATTTATGCAGATTTCTGACATTTTGTCCAAATTTCCTGGAGTCAAATTTTGCGATCCTCCGCTGCGGTTGGTATAGCGTGATATAAATTCCCGACTACGCATGTTTGCATCGCTTGAAGGATGTCTAGGCGTTGTGAGGAAATTCACCTTGCGCGCCTCGTACTTGAGAAGCCGAAAAGTCTTGCGCGCCAGGCCCCCAACATCCGTATAGGGTCAGGCATCAGTAATAACGAGTTTTGACGCCTGAAATCGTCCGAAAGCACCAAGATTGCGACCATATGCATGACAGCATTATGATTCAATAGATGAATTTCTAGGATTTCTATCACATGCCGTCAAAACATTTGAATTGATGATGGTTGTTAGGCCCAGAAGCTATCGGCGCTCTCACGCTCCGTCGTTCCGTTTCTGCTCTGAAAAGCATCTCTATTTGAAATTTTGAATGACGGCTCGCAGACTAAGACTGCAGTAGGAGACACGCCACGCCACTCAAAGTGGGAAAGAAAACAAATAGTGATATGCTATGGTAACGAATGGTAAAGCTCGGTATCTTCCGTTTCTGCTTACAGTGGCGCTAGCATCTGCTTATGGTCTTCAATTCCCGTATGATGGAAGCGAATTGGGATCAAAATTCCCTATGCTTGAAGTCGTCCACACATCGCATCTGTATGTCCACCCCACCATGTCTGAGGGGTACGGGACTGGGTTTGATTACACGGGTGCACGTGGATGACAGATTACAATGCACATCCGTGGTGAGTTACTCCGTGATGGATTTCTTCCCATTTAAATTTTGAATGATATAGTACTAGGTCCAGTGCTACTTCGTTTGAAATATATTCAAGTTAAACAAAGCAGCCACATAAAGCAGCCGAAAAGTGGAGTACATCCACGACGCACAACGGCCTCTCCAACATGTATGTTGGTATAACGCGATATGCAATCCTGACCACGCACGTTCGCATCCCTTGAATAGCGTGTCGGTTAGAGCCTCATGATCTAGCCACATGATGACAGATGGGAGACCTTCGGGTTTCTAACACGAGGACCCCCGACATTCGCCCAAAATGCATATCAAAAAAAGGAAAGGCAGCTTTTATTTACACCTTCTCCTATCTGGATTGGTGTCAGGCATCGCATGCCCTGGAATTTATTTACACCATGGCACAGCCATTCGGTAAAATTGGAAAGATCGAAATGTAATTAATCATTCTCCACCTTCTCAGCGATATGTCGAGAAACCGATTCGAGAGTGCGAAAGAATGCCGCCTTGGGTGGTGGCACAAATCCAAATCGCGTCGCCCGGGGAAAGTGGAGATTTCGAGGAGTGGCGCGATATTGCGGACCCACCATATGCTCGAAGATTTGTACTGTGGCATAAGTATGACACCATGGAACTGTTCGATGAGTCACCTCACACCTCCCACTTTTGATTTTTACCTAACGCGCAGCTTGAACCAGCTCACGCCCACTCAACACATCACGACACAGGCCAACAACCAACACAGTGAATCGTGTGTTGCATTTATCTAGATAGGGGCACTGAGATTCCTATCTGATCATATGGCCAGGGCATCAGACCCTCGATTTTGGTCTCAGCCATCAACATCTGGTATTAGGCATTTTGGGTAAATGTCGGGGGTCCTGCATCCAAGTGTCACTCTCCACTGCCTCAACCACCCGTCCAGCAGGCGGCTATGCAGCGTACATCTGAAGGCTGTATACCTCATTCCAGAGACGGATATATAGAGCACTGTTCCAGGATAGAGGAAGATCACCCAGGCCCGTACTGACTTCTCTCCGTGGGCGAACAAGGTGTGCAAAGAGGTCCACCGCCATACTTCAACCTCACCCTCTGTATTTCCAGGATTGAATAACGCAGGGCATGGCTCAATCACGGCCCTCCGCCACTTGCCTTTGTGGCCTGCGAGTCCTTCTGGTTGTTTTGATTGTGGTATGCTCTGTCACGGTAGTGACAGGCCTCCCAACGATCATCGTAGTACCTGATGGAACCACGAATCACGGCGATCCAAACATCATATGCACACCGACCACCTGGATTGATCTCTTCATTTTCTACTTCGGCAATTACGTCGCTCACGCCCTTACAGTCCCGGCGTATCCTGGAGAGTCGGGGATTGATTATGTGTTCAACGCAATCCTAGCTGTTCTCTTTCCAACAGCGGGAATCACCCGCGGGATTGATGCGATCGTGCGCCATGCCGGCTGGGTGGGAGGTGGCGAGTTGCAGAAAGCAGCGCGAGCTGGAGCGCTCTGCATGGTGGTCCGATCAGATGGCTGGGAGCCTGTAGCGGGTGATCATATACGAGACGCTGAGCTTCGAGTCAAAAGACCGAGCACTACTGGAATGTTTGAAAGGTACATGGACGAGAACCTCAGCAAATTGATTCTTACATTCACCTAGGAATAAAATCCTTGTATCAATTGACTCGCCTGATTGGTTACTAAAAGACGGCTGGAAATATTGGGCATCAATGCATAGGAGCGGCTTTAATTTCAAAGCGAGGAAGATGCATGGATGTCACACATTGCCTGCGGGTTATTCGTTCGCTCCGGTACCCCACGACACTCTTGTCTCGGACGTGGGCGTCAACCAATCACATGCTATAGAACGACCTAAACTGGACTTCTTCCAGAATGGATATGCTGTAGTCAAAGCTTGGATCTCTACCGACCGACCCGAAACGAGCGTGTGCTCGGTGTTCAATCTCCTTCAAGCCGCCGCATCTCTTATTCAGAGTGTATACGCTACATTCACTCTGTACAATGTGCCCGGCGATCCGATCAGTCAGTACGGCCTCGTGTCATTCTCGCTCACGGTTGCTCCCTATGCGTTCATGTCCGCGATTAATCTTCTCGGAGCCCTCCTCACCCCCACATACCCTACTGTATATTTGGTCGGGTCCAGCATCATGGACGAAGCAAGATCGCGAGGAGCACGCTTTGATGGGGCCGTTGGGAGGATTGAAGAACCAAGTCCCATCACTACCACTGTTGAGGGGATCTTCTACAATCGAGATGCGCTGAGCGATCGATTGTTTTTTTCGCACGTAGACGGATCAAGTGGTGTTGGTAGGGAACCGTCAGCCTCGGCTCCTGGATACTCTTTTGAGGTCATCAAGGGTACCCCGGCCTCCCAGGGACATCTGGTGTTGCATGTCCCCCCCTGTCCCAAGCTGCAGCAGGGAGTAAACCAAAGTCTAGGCGGAAGACCGAGCTCCCCCATGACTGTTGAAAAATACAAAAAAAAGCAACTCACGTCTTCCAGATATATCTGCATTGTGGTTGGAACCATCCCGATAGCCATCGTGCTCGCATTGGCTGGTGTTGGTACCACTGGTATCAGCCTCAGGGGAAGTACCATGGCACAGATAACATGGATAGGGGCATGGTTCTTCTATGGGGTAGTCATAGGGGTGGCGACAGCCCAGGTGGCGGCAATGGCCTCAGCTAACCCCTACTGGCGGCGAGATACATATGTTACTCGTATATGTCGTCTTCTGATTAGGTTTCCCCCGTTTGCGGCTCCAGCTATCGGGGGATTTGTTGTTGTGGGAAAAATGCTGCTCAAGTATGGAAGCTGCGTTACACTCGGCTGACTTTATGTAGAATCGGATCAGTAGTATATAAGGGTAACACAATAGACTGAAGTAGTGTATTCGTTCGTGTGTGGTTTCTCGAATTTTGATTGTACAAGATCAGCTGGATGCTATTCTCACCCTGATGGTTGATTCGGGTACGGACATGGGGACATTTGTTCAGTGATCACCCGGGAATCGAGGAACTCGAGAGGTGCCAAACTCCGTGGCAAGCGTTTCGTTCTCAGCAAGAATGTCGACGCTGAAAGCAGCTCTGCGTGTCCAGGATTTCGGGGATCACCGATCGTTGAAATCCTGGACACGCGGCAGGTGATGTCGTGGTATTTTTGAAATGCGGATAGTATTGTACAATGAAGTAGACCAAATATTTTGGGCGAGACCGAGTGCTCGTCAGATTAGTTCTTACAATAAAATTACAGTCCCGGCGCTATGATAAATCAAGATAATGATACCCAAGCAAGGGCCAGAGTAGGCGATATAATCGAAGATGTTGGTCCCGAAGTCTCCGTTCGGAGCCGCAACACCGGCACCGAGCTCCCACAGGCTCTGGGGTTCTATGGTAGACAACCGTGGAAAACCATCCGGGAATAGATGACCTTGTGGGTCGCCGGGCGGATATTGAGCGTCGAACTCAATTTGCTCCCCCAGGTGATCGGTCCGGGGGAAGACAAGTTCGAGAAAGTCAAAGGCGGGTGGTTCTTGCGTTGCGGCCGAGTAAAAACCATCCAGGGAGAGCTGCTGTAAGCCAGTGGTGGGTTGCGGATATCCAGTGTCCATCGTCACGGGTACACTGGTATCTGACGTGCTGAGACACCCAGCCTGACCCAGGCCCCGAATCCCCGTGTGGTTGGAGAATGGGGTAATCCCAGTTGCTCCTGAAATCAGCACTGGCGATCCCAAGGGGTGCGTCGTCGGAGCCGTATACTTCGGGATAGGTGCACAGACCAGCTGGCTGAAGCCTCCGTTCAATGCGCCACATCACTGGAATTGGGGCCCCGCCGTGAAACTCCTTGGTAGGGCCCAAGTCTATGCTGAATGACCGGTGGGGACGCGGATGTCGCGGGAGTGATGGTGTTCGATAATGAAGAATCCCAGTGGCGAGAGATGCCAGAGCTCGACGCGGGGGAAGAAATATAGGATGGCCTGACGAGCGATCCGCGTCCGGGTCGTGCGAGAAGGGCCGGGGTCCATGGCGGCGCTGGAGGATGTCGTCGCCCACCTAGAACCAGGGCTTGCCTGGGGAGGAATCAAATGCCTTCCGAAGGCATCCTTGCGAGTGAATCTGAATCGTGGGCTGGGGTCAGATGCACCGAAATGAGAGACGACGGAGAGAACACCCACTTCTTGGGGCACTGAGGGCACTTATGCCACTGTCGATTGGGATTGCCCTCACAGGCAGTCTTGAAGTGCCGCGGTATCGATGTGAGGAGCATCAGCCGCCCGCACGCCCACATCTGAGGGACAGGGAGTCGTCAGTTGGAGCTAAATAATTGGGACGGTCACCTCACGAGTCACCCCCACCTCCTGCTGGGTCGCCCTCGAACCCTCCGCATCGTTTCCATGCGCCGGTGATCTGGCTGTTCACCATAATGGATTGATCGGTGAGGGGGTGCTTGAGTGGGCGTTAGGGTCAACGGATCAGTTGCCTACGAATGGTAACTGAGAGACACGAGAATTGCAGACAAGAGCCGAGGACCACTAGGATGAGGAGTGTCGAGAGGGAAGGAAAACAGATGAAGTGTGGTTAAATACACGATTCCAAGCACGTCACCTTTCAACTCCTCGGAAGTCCACACCAGCACACTTTGGTATTGTATGGTGACATGACTCGGAACGGTGGGGTTTTGCGTGCTTAGGCGAGTGTCGGAGCGGCAATGTGGAAAGCTCAATGAACCCTGCCAAAGGGAAACTTGGTGACAGTCGAATCTCGATGGTAAGGGTCAAGGATTGCGTGGATTACAATTCAAATTGTGCACTGGGATGCAAACATTCCGCGCCGTTTTCCTCCAGATTGGGATGGTGGCATGGCCCAGATATGAGCGCCCGCCGGAAATACTGACGTAGGAGGAAAGTAACTTCCTCCTCGGAGCGGGTGATTGTTTGGGAAGTTCATTATGCTCATGGGTAGAGTGCGTCGATAATATCACAAGTTTTACGGATTTAACGCATTCGAATCGGTGTCGCGACCAGGCACTTCGCCCGGAGAAAACCAGACAGGCTGTGGGTTGGAGCTTGGATGGCGTGGTCCTAGTAAGTAGCAGGTTCGAATTTCAGTCCAAGCCTGGAATGATGTTTGGTTTAGAGGACATTGGCCACGGGAAACACAAGACCGAAAGTGTTTACCGTGCATCTCTCGTTTCACGTCCCCACACGAAACTACCGATTACCTCTCTCTCTCGTACTCTTGCGATCACCCCAGCAACCTCCCTGACTCCAGCACAAGTCGCCCCACCTATCTTAGCTTCAGCAACAGCCCACTACAAATTACCCTGCGCCCTTCAGCCATCTCCCTTGGGTCAAAAATCAAAGGGACGTTGGTCTCGGTCGGGAGCATACGCCATCGAGCACGCTGAGATATGATCCTTCACATGCTCTCCATGCCCCAAGATATACTGCGCACGGCCCCCGGCGGGGACCTCAAGCATGGGTCTATTGCAACACCAAGGGCGCCACGGGGCGCGCTACCAGAGCGGGGACCAGATGCTGGTTGGCTCCACATACCGCGCACCGGATGGCCAGCAGAACACACGGATTCGCCACCGCATTTCCTTCGTCAAACTGGGCTGCCCCAGAGCAACCAAACGAAAAACCCGCAGAAATTATCATCGAATATCAACACCTAATCCGACGCGAGTAGGCCTCCACGCCTAGCGAAGAGGGCTATAACCTCAAGGAGATCAACCACGCGCGGATGGAGATAATCCGCATGGAGTTGGCGGCGAGCCGCCAACAGCAAGTCTTAGAGGTGGGGTGAAAATTCGGAGAGCCAAGAACCATGCTAATCCATTGTCCGCCCTTTGCTCATCGCGCACAATCGTCCAAAATTCATTGCACAACACCTGGAACAGTGCAACATGCTGCAACACACCCGACGCCATTACCTCGTGCGGTCCAGTTACTTGCAAGATGTGCGACGTCATTACCTCGCGCAGCCCAGTCACTTGCAACACACGCGACGTCACTACCTTGCGCGGCCCGGTTATTTGCAACACGTGACGCCATTGCCTCGCGTGCGGCCCACTTATTGCAACACGCGATGTCATTACCTCGTTCGCGGCCCAGTTATTTGCAACACACGCGATGTCATCACTTCGTCCGCGGCCCCTTCATACAATGCGCGCGACGTCATCGCCCCGCCGGCCGCTTTTATCGCGGAACACACGCGATGTCATCACCTCACACGCGGCACCATCATGATGCAACAAACCACACGTCCACCTCACACGACCTTGGCACACACACCGCGCTACATGTCAACTCATGGCGTGTCCCACTCAGGCCCATACAGCAGCCATGGTGAATCTGAGCCGCAACGCTCAAGCGCCAAGGGGGGCATAAGCAATCAAGATCCCGCCCGCCAAGGAAAATGGTACGTGGAGAGAACCGCCGCTCGTGACGATCCAGGAGCAGAGAAAGGAGGAGATAGCAATCGTCACCGAGGGCAGGGACGAGCACGGCAGGAAAAGGGCAGGCAAAGCAGCCTCCTGGGGGAGGATAGACACCACCCAGAGCGGAGCGCATGCCACGGCGCCGAAATCATTGTCGCTCCCAGCGTGTGCGCTATGCTTAGGGAGACACCAGCACAACGCGGAAAATTGAAAATCAACATCTGGAGTGGCCGATCTGCATCAGGTGGCAGCTCGCACAAGCACACCGGCGAAGTAAAGCCAACACATTGTAGACAACCGGACAAAATTACTATACCAAACCAACTCAATAGAACGCTACCACACCATTCCCCGAGCCTTACAATACGGTTTCCAAACCGCTCATTACCAATACGTTCGCTCTACCTAACCACACGCCCACCAGTGACAATGCAGATTGTTTTCAGAAGGCGAGCGCGCACGAATTTGAGAGAGGGAGATACAGTCCACACAGTATGCACGGTCATACACGTTCAGCCGCGGCAAGAGACGTATAGTAGCAAAGGCGTATGAGACGATCCCGATAGCCCCAGACCAATGACCGGGCTGCAGTGAGGATCCCGGGGGGGCAACCGGGGGACAATCGGGGCGCTGTTGAAGACTCGGGACAACCCAGCAGACGGACCGGTCAGGGGTGCCCCTCAGTAAAAACATCAAGTTGGGCGATTGTAAGGGGAATGTCATGATACTGGCATGTAGTAGTCAATTTGACTATGTCTGACTATTGCATTTCAAAAATGCCCTTCCGCCGCCAGAGATATGACTAGAGTTGTTTGGGTTTAGTCGAGTGTAGGTCTGGGTTTAGTCAAGCGCAGGTCACACAAAATACACTGGCTTTGATAGTCGTGTAGGAGTCAATTCGGTGTCAGGCAAATGCTCTGTGCGTGTCACCCATTTGTGGTAGTGAGGTCATGCTATAGTCAATCGAAAGTCAGGCGAGAGTCATGTGTTGGTCGTGTTCAGGTCACGTAAATGTTGATTCAAATAGTCATGTTGTAGTATGGTAGTCAGGCAGTGGTCAGGAAAGGTCATGTTATTGGATGCTACAAAACAGGGCAGGGGATGCTAGTACAACCGGATGGTAACACATACTTGGCATTTTGAAAGCCTTACAAGCCCCCGTTTGCGTTTACGCTGGGTATAAATCATCAGGTTAGCTAGCGGATAGGTTATGCCAGACCTGCTCAATGATATGCTCCACATCATCGGGGCTTGGTTCGCGCCCGATAGAACGGAGGCAATAATATCTAGGGAGACCAGACTGGTTAGGGTATTTTCGATCATCAAAAACCGACCGTCTTTCGTTTTCAACTTATTCATCAGGATATCGAGGTGACTATCTCCAATCCATGCCTTCAATTCGTCCTTTTGAAGCCTCTGGTGGTGTAAAGAATCATGAATTGAATTTGAAATTATGAAAGACAATTCACCGTGAGCGGCGCTTGCGCATCTTGAGTTTTGTCTTGCAATTAATCTTCAGAGGCCTAGTATCCCACTCGAAGCGCACCGCAGGCGCGCCTCGCATGGGATCACCGGCGGATGTGGCTGCAGCAATGGCGAGGTCGCGAGGAAGAGGTAAAGGGTGAGGTTGACTGCCTGCCGAGTTTGACCTGATGGGTATGCTTGTTGACGTGCATGTTAGTGTTAATACCATGGGAAAGGCCATACCAATAGTGGGGGGATGCCCTGGCATTGTATGCTCAAGGAAAAGGTGGGGCTGATGGGCCGGTGCGTGCAGGTAAGTGGGCGGGCGTACAGGAGATGAGGCATGGTGGTCAGCATTTGCAGCTGGTAGCCTGAAAATAAGGGACGTACTGGAGTATGGGGGTGGCGTGCCGTGGACCGCGAACTCGTGAACTCGGTGGATCTGGAGGAGGTCGGGTGGCTGCATGTGGAGAAGGGGGGTGGGCAGGTAAGCAGATTTGGCGTTGACAAGGGCGACAGTCAAGTCGTTTCACAAGGCAATTTAAACTCCGCCTGAAATGACTGCCACATCGTTGTGTTCTAATTGTTCGGAACGTTCCTACGATTGGGTGCGCGCTGCCACCGCGTTGGAGGGGCATGACGCCTGCAACGCTGGGTGTAGCATCGTGCGAGCGCGCTAGTATTACTATCTGCAGAACTACGAAATATACTATCAAATGCCCAATATACATATTATTTCAGAACCCACAACTTTATGACTGTATCAAGCTGCATACAAGTGTAAAAAATGCCTGTAGTCACTGCACAACTGGGCAACAGCCGTCTGACCCCAATATGACTAGGTTATGACCTCAACACGACCCAACATGACTTGACCTGACATCGGCCCGACTCGACCTGACATCAACCCGACTTGACCTGACTTGATGTTTTTACTGAGGGTGCCCACCCACCGCGCCATGGGCGCACACTCTCGGATCACAATATCCAGAAGGAGTCCAACCATCTCGTCCTTCGTCTCTGCAGCGGTATGCAGACCTTTGTGAAGACCTAGACAGAAAAGACCATCACCCGTGAGGCTACCCACTGGGCTCCCTGCATACACAGCGAGCTCAGCACCTCAGTACACACCATGTAACTGGCTCTCTCAAGGTGTACTTGGCGATTCGTTGCGGTTCGCCCAGGACTCCGTTCTCTGGTGTCCCAATCACTCTGGCATCGACGAGAATGAGAGCGTCGACAAACTCCTTCTCAGTGGCCCATACCCCCGCGTCGCTCAAGGGCATCTCACCTGGCATGGCGAAGCGCCGCCTCGCTTCTAAAATGCTTCGGGAGTGGGCTAAGGTTGCTCGCCCGCCCCCTTCCACTGATCGCGGAGGCTCGTTTCCTCGCCCTTAAGGAGAAGGACTGGAGCTGGGCGCTCCGCGCCCTGCTCCAGGAGTCACGTGATACGACGCGCGACAGTTAGACAGTTAGACAGCACTTCACTTCATCATATATCATCGTTTCTGGCCATTCCAGGCATTCACGCTCGACGAGCCTCGCGTGGTGTCCGACCGGATCCGCTGTCTCCAGGATGACAACGAGTGCATTCCCCCTACTCATCTATCTGGCGGCAGTTTCGTACTTAACCAGGCGACCACTGACAAAAATCCCACCTATCCCCACTGCCCGGGGTCATCGAGACCCGCGAACATGTCCTCTCCGATTGCCCTGCTTACAAACGCGAGTCGGACTTCCTCACCTCCGGGTCATTGAAGGAGGAGCCGGGAGGCTCCTTCATTTCCTGGATAAAAACCCCCACACCTTCTCGTTCGCTTCCACCGAGGAGGCCTCTTCTCGCACGAGGCCATCAGGGTCTACCCTCGCCTGCCGTGCGTGCGACGGATACCTGGGAAGCCAAGTACATCTCCACCCGCGACTCCTCCCCCCATCCAGACACTGGCGACGGCCCTGTTTGATGATGACGATCCCTAGGAGGGAGCTCAGGCCAAACCAAGGACAGGATGCGCTTATGGAACTTCCCACTCGACGCCAGAGTGCATGAGACCGGGGGCACCCAAGGGGGACGGATACCAGACACTGTGCAGGTCGAAGAAGTTCTTTGAAACGGGAGGAGGCTACCGGCGCTCTCATGCCCGTTGTTCCGTTTCTGCTTTGGAATACTTCTCTATTCGAATAACGGCTCGCAGCAGGAGACACGCCACACCACTCAACATGGAAAAGAAACAGATTGTCCTGTGCTGTGGTAACGAATGGCAAAGCTCAGTATCTTCCGCTCCTGCTTTCACAAATTACAGAGGCGCTAGCATCTGCTCACGGTCTTGGATTCCCGTATGATGGAAATTGGGACCAAAATTCCCTATTCTTGAAGTAGTTCATACATCGCATCTGTACGTCCACCCTACAATGGCTGGGGGGTACGGGACTGGGTTTGATTACATGGGTACAGGTGGGTGACAGACCACAATGTGCATCCTTGGTGAGTTACTCCGTGATTGATTTTCTCCCCATTCAAGTTTTGAATGATATAGTACCAGGTCCAGTGGTATTAACCTGTTTGGGATATATTCGAGTGAGAAAAAGCAGCCACATAAACCAACTGAAAAGTGGAGTACATCCACGACGCGCAACGGCCTCTCCAACATGTATGTTGGTATAACGCGATGTGCAATCCTGACCACGCACGTTCGCATCCCTTGGATAGCATGTGGGTTAGAGCCTCATGATCTGGCCTCATGATGACAGAAGGAAGACCGGTTTCGCCCATACACGCACTAACACGAGGACCCCCGACATTCACCCAAAATGCCTATTCTGAAAGAAGGGCAGCTTTTATTCGCACCTCCTCCTATCTGGATTGGCATCAGGCATCACATACTCTGGAATTTTATTTGCACATGGCACAGGCACTCGTTAAAAATGGAAAGATCTCTGCTGTGCAGCCAATAATCAATCGACTCCCACCTTCTCAGTTCTGCGCCCCCAACGCGCCGACCACTGGAGAAAGACTATCTCTAACCATCATGATAGGTCGAGAAACTGATTTGACGGTGCAAAAGAATACACCCTTGGTGGCGGCACAAATCGCTTCGCCTGGGGGAAAATGAAGATTTCGATTTTCACCCAGCGCGCAGCTTGAACCAGCTCATGCCCACTCAACACAACGCGACACACGTCAACAACCAACACAGTGAGTCGTGTCTTACAGTCTGGATAGGGGCACTGAGATTCCTATCTGGTCGTGTGGCCAGGGCATCAGAGATTTTCTCCCTCTATCTTGGTCTCAGCCATCAATATCTTTTCCCCACCCATCCGCACGGGTATGAGGCATTTTGGGTGAATGTCGGGGGTCCTGCATCCAAGTGTCACTCTCCACTGCCTCAACCACCCGTCCAGCAGGCGGCTATGCGGCGTACACCCGAAGGCTGTATACCTCATCCCAGGGACGGATATATATAGAGCACTGTTCCAGGATAGAGGAAGATCACCCAGGCCCGTACTGACTTCTCTCTGGGCGAACAAGGTGTGCAAAGAGATCCACCGCCATACTTCAACCTCATCCTCTGTATTTCCAGGATTGAATAACACAGGGCATGGCTCAATCACGGCCCTCCGCCACTTGCCTTCGTGGCCTGCGCGTCCTCCTGGTCGTTTCAAGTGTGGTATGCTCTGCCACGGTGGTGGCAGGCCTCCCGACGAACATCACAGTACCTGATGGAACCATGGATCACGGCGATCCAAACATCATATGCACACCGGTTACCTGGATCGATATTTTCATTTTCTACTTCGGCAATTACTTCGCCCACGCACTGACAATCCCGGCGTATCCTGGAGAGTCGGGGATTGATTCTTTGTTCATCGCAAGTCTAGCTGTTCTCTCCAACAGCAGGAATCACCCGCGGGATTGATGCGATCGTGCGCCACGCCGCCTGGGTGGGAGGTGGCGAGTTGCAGAAAGCAGCGCGAGCTGGGGCGCTCTGCATGGTGGTCCGATCAGACGGCTGGGAGCCTGTAGCGGGTGATCATGTACGAGACGTTGAGCTCCGAGTCGAAGGACCGAGCACTGCTGAAACGTTTGAAAGGTACATGGACGGAGAACCTCAGCACATTGATTCTTACCTTCACCTAGGAATAAAATCCTTGTATCAATTGACTCGCCTGATTGGTTACTACAAGAAGGCTGGAAATATTGGCCATCTATCTATAGAAGCGGCATTAATTTCAAACCGAGGAGGATGCATGGATGTCACATATTGCCTGCAGGTTATTCATTTGCTCCGGTGCCTCACGACACTCTGGTCTCGGACGTGGGTGTCAACCAATCACGTGCTACGGAACGACCTGAATTGGACTTGAAATTATTCTCCTCGCTCGTCGATTTCCTTAGAACTACCAGATTACTCTTCCAGAATGGATATAATGCAGTCAAAGCTTGGATTTCTGTCGACCGATCCGAAACGAGCGTGTGCTCGGTGTTCAATCTCCTTCAAGCCGCCGCATCTCTCACTCAGAGTGTATACGCTACAGTCACTCTGTACAACGCACCCGGCGATCTGATCAATCGATATGGCATCGCGGCATTCTCGCTCACGGTTGCTCCCTATGCGTTCATGTCCGCGATCAATCTTCTCGGAGCCCTCCTCACCCCTACATACCCCACTGTATATTTGGTCGGGTCCAGCATCATGGACGAAGCAAGATCGCGAGGGGGATGCTTTGACGGAGCTATTGGGCGGATTGAAGAAACAAATCCCATCACTACCACTGCTGAGGGGGTCTTCCACATTCAAGATGCGCTGAACGATAGATTATTTTTCTCGCACGCAGGTGGATCGAGTGATATTGGCGGGGATCCGCCAGCCTCGGCTCCCGGACAGCCTTTCGAGGTCATCAGAGATACCTTGACCTCCGGGGGACATCTGGTGTTGCATGTCCCCCCCTGCCCCAAGTTCCAACGGACGATACACTCTGTGTTGCGCACTCCAGGCCGTGTTCTCAAGCTGCCATGGATATTAGAAACTCTAGGTGTAATGATGCGGTACATTCTGAATCCCATCTCCAAGCTGCAGCAAACAACAAAAAGTCTATGCGGAAGACGGGACCTCTCAAACCCCCCTATGACTGTTAAAAAATATACAGAGAACCAGCTCACATATTCCAGATGTATCTGCATGTTGTTTGGATCTGTCCCAATAGCCATTGTGCTCATGTTGTCTGGTGTTAGCCTTGGGGAGAGTACCGAAGCACAGCTGGTGTGGGTAGTACTATGGTTCTGCTCTGGGGTACTTATAGGGGTAGCGACAGCCCAGGTGGCGGCAATGGCCTCAAATGCCGTCCCCTACTGGCAGCGATATACATATGTTAGTCGTATATGTCGTCTTACGCTTAGGTTTCCCCCGTTTGCAGCTCCAGCTATTGGTGGATTTGTTGTTGTGGGAAAAATGCTGCTCGAGTATGGAAGCTGCGTTACGCTTGGTTGACTCTATGTAGAATCAGATTGGTAGTATATGAGGGATAGCAAAGTAGACTGAAGTAGTGTATTCGTTTGTGTGTGGTTCAATGTTGATTGCCAGTGGCGTATGGAGTCTATGGGCGCCAGATCGGGCTCACGCATCTATGTGTTACGAGGCCGCTCAGAGGCTGGGTAGTGACTGAGCAAAGGTATTTACATTATAATAGAATACCTTGGGCACCAAATGTATGCGACGGGCGCAGGTTTTGGGAGAAATTTCGTGGTTCGAAACGCGAGCCGATTCCCCGAGAGGATACAAGTTTTAGTTGCACTCCCAAACCTTGGGCGGGGCCACAACACGTCGAGTAAAACGAATACCCCAACTCGTTGGGAGTGGGCTGACTGTGTCCCCATGTAATGACATGAGCGCTGAGCAATTTTAGGCGCCTTGCAAACGTCCCAAGCAATCCGGGCAGTTCGGGCAGTTTGTGCCTGCCCTGAGCAATTTTAGGCAGCTTAAAACCATCCTGAGCGATTCGGGCAGTTTCTCGGGCGGCGCGCAAGCACCCTAAGCAGTCTGAACACCCCGAGCAATTCGGGCAGTTCAGGTGGTTTGCGAGCGCCCCGAGCGAGTTAGCCTCTAGTCCGAGGGGTCCGACGGCTGTTGGAGGTTGATGTGAGAAACAGAAAGAGAATTCTCGCCTCTTCGCTTACTCATCACGTAGACATCGTTTAGGATCGGCCCCATGCCTCTGCCTCATTTGAACGTTTGAACATTGCATCTATGACTACAAATTTGAATTTTGATTTTACAAACTCAGATGGTTGACTCAGGCGCGCGGACATGGGGAGATTTGTTCAGTGATCATCCGGGAATCGAGGAAGAGAAGAGATGCCAAACAACGTGGCAGGCGTTCTATTCTCAGCAAGGACGTCAACGCTGAAACCAGCTCCGCCTATCCAGGATTTCGGGGATCAGGTGATGTCGTGGTGGTATATTTGAGATGCAGACGGTATTGTACAGTGGAGTAGACCAAATATTCTAGGCGAGACCGACTGCTCGTCAGATTAGTTCTTACAATAAAGTTACAGTCACGGCGGCATGATAAATCAAGATAATGATACGCGAGCACTGAGCAAGAGCTGGAGTGCCTCGTCAGTAGACGATATAATCAAATATGTCGGTCCTGAGGCCCCCAAAGTCTCCGTTTGGAGCCGCAGCACCGGCATCGAGCTCCCATAGGCTCTGGGGTTCTACGGCGGACAATCGTGGAAACCCATCCAGGAATAGGGGATCTTGTAGGTCAGACGGATATTGAGCATCGAACTCGACGTGCTCCCCCAGGTAATCGACCTGGGGAAAGGCGGGTTCGAGAAAGTCAAACGCAGACGGTTCTTGCGTTGCGGCTGGGTAAAAATCACCCGGGGCGAGCTGCTGGAAACTGGTAACAGGTTGCGGGTATTCAGTGTCCACGGTCGCGGGTACACTGGCAGCTGATGCACTGAGAAACTCAAGCCCTGAATCCTCGTATGGTTGGAGAACAAGATCCCAGGTGCTCCTGAAATCAGCACTGAGGGCAGGCTGAGGAACATGACTGTGGTGGCAAAATTGGTCTGCAGGTGACGAGCGTGCGCGAGGTTGCTCAAAATATCTGCTGTATTGGCCCATGCAAGACGAGAATTGGGCTGGTGTGTCGAGTGGGGCCCCGCCGTGGCACTCCTCAGTAGGGTCGAAGTTTATGTTAGGACAGACCGGTGGGGACACAGACGTCGCGGGAGTGGTGGTGTTCGACGATGAGATATATCTGTGGCGAGCAGAGCTGGAGCTGGAGCTCGACGCAGGAGAGGGAATATAGGGGATCTTCCGACGAGCGACCCGGGTCCTGGCCGTGCGAGAAGGGCCGGGGCCCATAGCAGCGCCGGGGAGCGTAGTTGCCCGCGTCGAACCAGGGCAGGCCTGGGGAGCGTCCCGGTGCCGCTTGAGGGCATCCATCCGAGTAAACCTGGATCATGGGCGGCTGTGATCAGACCCACTGAAGAAAGACCATTAAGATAACACCCACTCTCTAGGGCACTGGGGGCACTGATGCCACTGTAGGTTCGGGTTCCCCTTACATGCAGTTTTGAAGTGTCTTGAGATCGATGCGGGGAGCATCGACCGCCCACAGTCCGCGCACATCTGAGGGACAGGAACTGTCAGTCGGAGTCGAAAAATTGGGATGATCATCTCACCCCCATCTCCTGCTGAGCCGCGCTCGAACCCTCCGCCGCGTCGTGTTCATGCGCCGGGGAAGTGGTGATCTGGCTCTTCATCGTGATGGGACTGATCGGTGAGAGGAGCTTGATTAGGTGTTGGGCTCAACGGATCAATTGCCTGTGAATGGGAATTAGCAGACACGAAAATTGTAGACAAACGCCGACGGACCACTAGGATGGGGAGTGTTGGGAAGGGGGACTGAGGAAGTGTGATTAAATACACGATTCCAAGCACGTCACCTTTCAATTTCTCAAAGACCCACACCAACACGCTTTGGCATTGTCTGGTGGCATGGCTCTGAGCGATGGGCCCCAAGTGCTTCGGGCGAGTGTCGAAGCGGGCTTCCATCCAACAATCTGGAGAACTCAATCTGGACCCTGGCAAAGGGAGAGGTGGCAGCCGATGGCAAGGGTCGAGGATTGCGTAGGTTACAATTCAAATTGTGCACTGGTGCACGAACCGTCCACAGTCAGATTCCATTGTCCTTCCGGATTGGGACGGTGGCATAGCCCAGACATGGGGTACCTGCCGGAAATGATAAGGTGGGCGGGGAGAGACTATCTCAGGGCAGTAGGTGATTGTATAGGGAGTTCATTATGCTCACCGGTAGAGGTTGGATGCAGATCTGTGATAACACAAGTCTAGCGAACACTGACGTGGTGCTCGTGACCAGGAAATCCGCCACGTTTCGAGAACAACCAATTTGACATGGTCGGATACCTCATCCGTGAAGCTGAATCCTATGTAAGGCGATCGCTCCCGCCTCGTCGCGTTAGACGGAGATTCATGATAGCAACATCCTCGAGCGATGGCATTCCCTAGCGAGCCAACCGTAGCATCAAGGGCCAGAACTCGACGGGATTCGCGCACGCCCAACCTTGGGAAACTGAGTTCGGATGTTGTTCATTTTGGTAGCCAGCCTTTAT
>QGOG01000655.1:2369-33753 GCA_003313185.1 Collybia sp. MG36
CCCCCCCTTTCTTTGCCCCCTCTCTTGTCCTCACCTCACAGTTGTTAACGCCCCTCTCCTTTTCAGATCCGCTACACCGCACACGCCACACGCTCTACAATATCTGACCCCCACAAGCCTGTTGCCCTCGAGCGCGCACGCGGCGTGCCGGGGCTAATGACCATCATCCGGCGCTCACATTAGCTTGGATCGTATCACTCGAATCGACTCGGCCTTGTACCACCACCACCACCACCACCTCCACCACCACCACCACTATGAATCACATCAAAACCACTAAAACTATATAGCGCCGAACATACACTACTGTATACCTAATCCAGCTCCAACTTCACCACCGCCGCCACCGCCTCTCAAAATCACATATTTCCATGAACGCTCTTTTGCTGTTATCGTACCCTCACTCGTATTCGGACATGGACATGGACACATTACCATACATATTACACACGTATATATTCGCCCGCCCTGATGCGAGGCTCTAAGACGCTCCTTCCCTCTTTTTTGATTCTTGACCTTTGTACTACTAGGCCCCTCTGACCTCTCTCCCGCTGCTTTTTTTGAAGAAAAAATACGTCTCCTTCACGTGTGGGAATATGAGTTATACTTGGTCGCGTTCTTGCTGCGCAACGTTGTGTCGGAAACTGGAAACTCGGAGCTGACCATGGTCCGTGCGTGCCATCAACTTGAAGCCGAGAATCAATCACTGGCATTGATCAATCCCTGACAGTAATCGATCATCAGTTCATATTTTAATATCGGTCTGGTCACCGGCCGACCACCGGCACGCGATCCGAATTAAACTCCCCCCAAGTCAGTATATACACTGGTATACCAGTGTAGCCACTTCAACCTACCCCACCCAACCGCGCGCGCATACGCATGTGCAGAACTGGCTACCCAGTCGTCTAGCAACAGCGATAGAAACATAACGACCAATCCACCAACCTGACAGTGACACGCCCCACGCTTACGTCCAACAACTGATCAGTTTCACACACATGGATGATTGATAGCCAGCTCGCGCGCTCATTCATAGCGGCTACTTATACCACAGTACGACCGATACAGATACAAATACAAATACAACACGTCTCATCATTCAATCTGCTACAACTGACAATGCACCATGTATATCCAGGTTCGTACTTCATCCCACACACATGACACGGGATCAATGCATTACCACCCCCCGCCTTGCCCCTGCCCCTGCTGCCCCTGCCCGCCATAAGACGAATACCCGCCCCCCGGGGCGCCCGGGAATGCAGGCGGCGCATTAGGGAACCCTGGCTCGCGATATTCATACCCGCCTTGTGGCGCTCCATACCCGGGCTCCCCCGGGAACGCAGGCGCAGCCCCGGGGAACCCCATCCCAGCGCTCGATGCTTCCCCGCCGCTGCTGCTAGGAAACGAGGGCGCAGCGCCTGGGAATGTAGGCGCAGGTCCGTACGATGGCGCGTACCCCGCGTGCGCTGACCCCGCCCCGCCCGTGGAAGGGAAGGATGGCCCCGGTGGCGGGCCTGATGGCGGAGCGTATCCCCCATACAAAGAAGCCCCAGGTGGCGGGCCCGGTGGTGGGGCGTACCCCCCATGCGCCGAGGAAGTCGTGGGCGGTGGGCCTGGGGGCGGAGCATACGATGTGCTGCTGTCGCCATATGAGGGGAAGGAGGGCATCACAGCTGCAGCAGCGGTGGAGGTGTAATATCCCGACGCCTCCCCGGCGCCCACGGATGTTTCCCGGGCGTGTCCCCCGTCGTGCTTCTTGTCGCCATGTTTCTTGTCATCTTTTTTCTTGTCATCCTTCTTGTCATCCTTCTTCTTGTCATCTTTCTTCTTATCGCCCTTGTCGTCCTTCTTGTCCTTCTTGTCCTTCTTGTCTTTTTTGTCCTTGTCGTCTTTCTTCCCGCCGCTGTGTTTCCCGTCCCCGCCGCTAAGGAACGCCTGCGCCTGGCCAATCACCGGGATACCACTCGCATAGCCCTGCAGGTCATGCTGGAACTGGTGCGCCTGGTTCGCTGCAAACGAGCTCTGCGCGGCCGTGGCCCCGCCCTCGCCCACCAGCCGCACATTCTCGTGGTTCCGCACCGCGTTCTTCGTAAGCCGCGAGAGCGTGGCGTGTTGCTTTTTGCCGAGCCCCTGCACCCAGTTGCGCACGCACTGCAGCATGGAGGCTTGGATCTTGGAGCTCGGGTTGTGGAAGTCGGGGTGGAACCTGGTGGTGTTGTCGGGTCAGTCGTGGTGGAGTAATGGATCGGGAGCACGCACAGGCATTGGAGAATGTCCTCAGTGGCTTGGTGAACGTTGACGGAAGTGTCATCCCACGCCTTGATGACCCATGTGACGGTGTGGGCCTAAACTTCAGCATAAGGACCAGAAACATTGAATTTGCATATAACGGCCTACAAGAACCATTTTGGCGAGTTGGCCAGCGGGTTCATTGAGAATAAGGTTCTACAGCCCATCTCAGTACAGTCAATTCGCACCAGATCGGGGACTCACAAAGTGATCCTTGCTCAAAAAGGAATGGGTGGGGTCCGACTAGGAGCGTGTGAGCCTAGTCCCTGGCATATACGGGCATACTCACCGCTCTGGGGTCGTTGAAAACCTCGTATTGGTCATGGGTGTTGATCACCTCTCCGGAGACTTCCTGCAGCCCCGATGTCGCAGATTTCAGAAGCGGCTTCAAGAATGGCTACACAAACCCTATCAGCTCGCGAGCCTAGGCAGACCGGCGAACATCACCTCGAGAGTTGTAAACACAAATACTGGATCGTAGATCAGGATCAAAATTCGGGCCGTTATCCTGCAGGCCATGCGACTCACCGGAGATAGAGTCCATCAGCTTATCAATGAGTGGTCCTAGCCCAGGGATTTTCTCTGTGATACCCGCATCTGAGCACCGACCGCCGACCATAAAAATATCTACAATACATACCGATCGTCTTGGAAATCTTCTTTACCACTACCCCACAATGAGTTCAGCCCTGTCCGGGGAAGAAACGACAGACCTGAATCCCTAAAGGTCAGCACCTGCCACAGAACGGAGTGCAGCTCCTGTGGGGTCATGTCCTCGGGCCGTTTACCGCCCTGCGCCGGGCCCGCACGGATGTGCTGGACATTGTCGAGCTCGCGGGACATTTCTTGACCATCGCCACCCGGGATGGCAAAGAACAGCTCGCGCAGGAGCTCGGTGGGGCCATTGGGGCCAGAGCCAGGGCCGCCGCGCGATGCGTTGGCCTGCGAGGTGGATCGAGCTTTGTCGAGCTCTTTGTTGAGATCGGAAACGGAGGCCTGGGATTGGAAAGGTTAATAGAAGGGTAAAGGCTGTTTGGATATATACCTCGCTCTAATGAGTCCATCAGCAAGCTGAACTGATGAAGAAATGATCAACTCACAAGATGATCAGTGGCCTCTGTGGGAAGTGAGGGTGTGCTATAAATCACAAGTAAATCACGTACCGCCGAGTAGGGAGTGTATGAAATCACTGGAACCAAAGGAGCCTTGAAGGTGGGGTCAATTCCTCATCAATAGGCAAACAATTGGCACAAACCAGTCACGATTGGTGCAACCCACTTTCCTCCTGGCGCTTGGATCCTTACTTGGTCGCCAACGTGCACAAATATATCACTGTGCCCCATCGAAACGAGCACCAGTTCGCAGAAATTGGAGTGGGCGGAGAAATCCTCAAGCGTGTGGAGCTATTCAGCCGTCAACCTACATTCATCTTGTGTAAACAAGTTGATGGTCAATGCATACCGACTGCCCAAGAAGGCGGTAGGCCTCGTATTCGTCTTCTTTCCTGCCCTGGGCGCGGTGTTGCCTACCAAGGTGGATACACCGCTCGAGGGTGCGGCGAACCAGTGCTTTGGACGTGTCCCAGTGCCCTTGTTCTAGGGCAATCCACGTGAGACTGGTATTTGCGCGATATCTCAAGTGGTGGCTTGCCGTTTGCAATGTAATTTTTCATCCCGGTTTGGGGGTCGATTTCCAGTTCTCTTGGCTATTCCCATATGTTAATTTTCAATAGTACTAACCATGGGACGCACATCCACAGGCCCGCGGAGATTGGGGTGGTATTTTCTGGGGTCTTCTCCCTCTCCATACCCCCTGGGGTTATCAATGTGCTCCGTCTACGGTAACTGAATAAGGGGCTCTGAGACATTGAGAAAGGAAAGACAAACGGGCAAGTAGACACCAAGGCGTTCGGGTGTGACCTCAAATTCATGTGTAGCGTAGCCATGAGCCTATGATCGCATGAATATGCTGCCGTAGAATGCAACCAACGGAGCCTACCATAAAGCTAAGCACCATGACAAGATTCATAATGGTCTGAGGGGAGGTGAGATAGTGTAATGTACTGAATAGCTAAACCTGCCTGTAGTTGTACTTTCTTCAGGGATGCGATATCTACCGCCTGTATGATACTGTCAATGGATCTGCAATTAATGCTAATCGTTTCATACCTGACTGTAGTCGCGAAGCCAATTTCTGCATAGGATGGGTCAGTCGTGCATTTGCGATTCAGAAGAATGGATCACTTGCCCAAAATACACTCGCTTGATATCCAGGCCATTGAATTTAGATCCTTTTGATATCATACTGACCAGAGCGCCGGCGCTCGCACGCTTGATCAGCTCGGCAAGGGCATCCTCCTATCTTTGATGAGCGGTGCCGTCTCACACTAGTAACAACAGTGAGAGCGCACAATGTCTCCATGCCGAAAGGCTCTCCCCTCCATGTATGCAAAGCTACAGTGACATTCAACCAAGGCAGCGCTGCCGAATAGATCAATCAACGCACGACGGGATGTTGCCTGCGCCGAACGCGTAAACGCCATTTCCGGATAGACAAAAGGCGAACAGGAAGAAAAGGAGGAGTATCGTTATATTGCTGGGCATTGGGTGAATGTGAGATGGAAAGAAGGAAGATGCGCAGGTTAGCCGCGCGACGTCTCACATATCCGATCAGGATGAATCATCCTTGGATGGCTTTGTTGCTTTTGGAGGCTTCAGCGCCCACTCGACGACGACGGCGCGAAAACCTGCAAATATTTCCCGCAACGCCTATATTTGCTACATATCATTATTGACATTGTCTTGGATAGATCGGCTGTCGTTTATAATCATTATTCACTGTTGAGCGCCTTTTGGCCTCGCGACAAGCATCGAGGCCGGCCAGCAGCCACCGGAAATTGCCGGTAGGAGCCGAGCGGTTTAGATTTGGAATATTTTTTCGCCTGTCATCGTTGACTCTCTCTCCCCACACACTTCATCATCCTCAACGGTTTTCTGACCTCTCCTCCATCTGTGCTGTACTCTTTAGACTTTTTTCTACTTCTCACAATCTCATAATCCTTCATGTCAGCGTCACTCGCTTCTTTTCAGTATAAATTTAAACTGACTAGAACCTACCAGCGCGCAACCATGACGAATTCTGCCAGCCCTTCGACTCACAACAACATCGTGCCTTCCGAAGTTGGATGGCAGTTTGTGCCCCAGTACTACACTTTTGTCAACAAACAGCCCAGTCGTTTGCATTGTTTTTACACCAAAACTTCAACCTTCATCCACGGTACCGAAGGCGAAGACGGTAAGCCCTGCTATGGACAACAGGTTGGTTTTTTTTTTTCTTCTTTCTTGTCTGTGCCTACCCCATTCCTTGCCCCACATTCTGCCTGTTGAAAATCGTGTCCCAATTTTTTCAATCAATTTTTTCGTCATCTCCTGCTGCGCTCAAAATACAACACGTTCGAGCAATATCTGATTGTTATTTTCTCGCAGGAAATTCACAACAAGATCACGTCAATTGGCTTCGAGGACTGCAAGGTCTTCATCCACTCGGTAGACGCTCAATCTTCGGCCAATGGTGGTATTATCATCCAGGTCATCGGCGAGATGTCTAACCATGGGGAGCCTTGGCGCAAATTTGTGCAGACTTTCTTCCTTGCGGAGCAACCCAATGGCTACTTTGTTCTCAACGACATCTTCCGCTTTCTCAAGGAAGAAACTGTTGAGGGTGATGATGCGAGTGAGACCGCCGAGGAAGAAGCTGCCGCTGCTGTTGTGCCTGAGCCTCCCACCACCTCTGCACCTGCTCCTGTCCCCGCGGCTGAACTTGCATATGAGCCACCTCGGGAGCCCACTCCTCCTCCCGTTGTGAACATTGCAGCTCCCACCCCTGCCCCTGCTGTAATCCCACCTCCACCCCCTGCCGCTGAAGAGGCTCCTACCACCGACGTCCCTGAACCTCCCACCATCGTTCAAACCCCCACCCCCGCACCGGAACCCCAACAACCCACTTCGACAGCCGCCCCCACCCCCTCCACCACCCAAACCAATGGCATTCACACACCCGAGCCTGAACAGCCTGCCCCCGCACCTGTCGTCGAAAAATCTCCCTCTCCCTCTCCTGCTCCTCAGGAACCCACTTCCACCCCTTCTCCTGCTCCATCTGCTCCTGTTGTCGCCCCCACTCCACCCGCCACGGTCCAAGCCCCCGCGTCCGCACCAGCCCCTAGTGCCCCTGCTGCGCCGCGGTCGTGGGCCTCACTTGCGGCCTCGAATTCCAAAAAATGGGGCGCAGCTGTAGCACAGGAGTCTCGTGGTACCACCGAGACTCCCGTCAGCCCCTCGCCTGCCAGTGGTACCCAGACACCATCCAACGTGCCATCAACACCGGTCCGAGGCCCCCAGCAACAACATCACCACTACTCTGGCGGGCAAGGATCCGGACAGGACAGGAGGCCTGAGCATCACAACTTCGTTGCTGCGCAGAATGTGGCCATTACTCAATGCTTTGTCAAGGTACATAGCAGTCCCTCGCTCCCAAAACCACACTCATACTTTTATTAGGGCATCACCACTACGGCTCTCACCTCTGCCCACCTGACGTCTGCACTGAGCCGGTTCGGCACCATCAAGGACCTTGACATCATTCACAGCAAGGCCTGTGCCTTCCTCGACTTTACCGCGCTCGATGCCGCCAAGAAGGCCATTACTGCGAGTCTCCCGCAGAGTATGGGCGGAGAGGGCGGTATCTGGGTCGACGTCGGGGGCGAAACGGGCCAAGTGCGCATCTCGGTCGAGACCAAGCGCGAGAAGGGCGACAGGCCCACCACCCGGCCGCGCGGGGGTGGGCCGCCGAACGGAGAGGGACGCGGTGGATCCGGGGGAAGTGGCTTTAGAGGTCGCGGTGGGCGGGGTCGTGGGGCGCCGCCAGCCAAGTAGGGTTTCTGTGGTCAAGGACAGATGAGGGCCCCGGCTGCTTCACCCTCTCCTTCGCTGGCTGCTGGTTGTTGTGACTCGGGGGGTTTCTCTCGTTGTGTTCTTCACTCTCATTCTTTCGTTGGTTTTATTCCATTGTTACGCGCGAAAAAAAATACAAAAGGCTTCACACTCCCTTATCTGGGGTGTTGCAAAACATCTGAGCCTGAAGGGGGACACTCGTGAAAAACAAAGTCAATGGAAGATTATTGCATGACTGTTTACCATCCATTTACTTGACGAGACCAGAAATATAAAAGTCAAGGAAATCAGTGGTGAACGTGCTTTTGTTTTTACTGAGGGGGACAGGTGGGCGCATATTTTCCGAAATCCTTGAGTGTGAATAGTATTCAGGTATACGGAATGTATCTATAGTACATGAGGTTGAATCCAACCAATGTCAATTGGTACATCATAGCGAGTGAGCGAGAACGACGATGGAATGGGGGAGGGGATGAGGCCGAACCGAGTCCCCGGGTGCTACCAGATGGCAACTAGTGCCATGCCCCAATTCGAAAGGAGCGGGGATGAAAGGATGGTGGGTGTGTAGGTGGTGGCGGTTATTGTGAAGGAAGGTCGAAGGTAGTCTAGCATCAGGTTTAATGCGGGCGATGGATGAGCGGTGCACGGAACGTACGGGTCAATGAACGGGTAGAATAGGTGCGGGTTGGAAGGACATGATCTCTTCGTACAGGAGTTCCTTCAGCTGTTCACGGCTGATGTCGTCTTTGTGCACTAGAGATTGAGGTGAGAAGATGGCTCTGAAACGAGATGTTTCACTGACAATCAAACTCGAAGAATTCGGGATCCAAAGGAGGTGCAACGGGTTCGTCGTCAGGGTCATGCTGGGACCAAGGTCAGTGGGAGGATGGCAACGGCCTGATTGGAGAGTACTCACGTAGGCTTCTAGGTAGGGGTGGGCCAGGGCATCTTCTACTGAGATGCGTTTTTTGGGATCGAAGGTCTGCCACGGGTAAATAGTGAGTGATGTATTCGGCGATCGCTCGGCCACGCAGCACGTGGGGCGATGCGGAGGTAAGAGAAAATATCACACACCAGTGTTTTGGTTAAGAAGTCTATGGCGAGTTTGTTCGCGTTTGGGAATAGCACCTCGAACGGCTTGCGTTTCCTGAAGGGAAGGGCGCGTATATAATCACGCGATCGGCGCGTTGTGATGGCGTAGAATTCGTCCAGGGTGGGTGTTCCGAGCACATCCAGGATGAGTGTGAGTTGGTGGTGGTAATCCCGTCCTGGAAAGAGCGGTTTCCCCGAAAGCATCTCTGCCAGGATGCAACCAACAGACCAGACATCAATGGCCTGTGATGGACGTGAGCAATGGATGATCGGTGAGGAGTGTGTGACCCACCTTGGTATATTGCTTGAATGTGAGCATGATTTCGGGTGCGCGATACCACCGTGTGGCGACATATTCAGTCATGAACCCCGTCTCCGTGCCAGAGGGCTCGGCCGTCTTGACCGAACGCGCCAGACCGAAGTCGCAGACTTTGAGATCGCAGTTTGCGTTGAGTAGAAGATTCGATGGCTTGAGATCTCGGTGGATCACATCAGCAGAGTGAAGTGCCTTGAGCGCACGCAAGGTTTGGTAGATAAAGTACTGCGCGTGGTCGTCAGAGAGGTCCTGTGTCCGGATGACACGGTGCATGTCGGTCTCCATCAACTCCTGAACCACTACATGGTTGTTAGTAGGGACGGGCTGGGCAGAATATGGGGACCTACGATACACTTCCTTGAATGCATCTATTGTGGGGGGCTTGATGATGTCCAGGATGGAAATGATCTATGGAAACGTGTGTTGGTTTCCATTCACTGGAATCACATTGAGATATCACTCACATTCTCGCTCACACCCGCCTCACTCAAGAATTTCAATAGCTTGAGCTCGCGCAGAGTCCGTAGGCAAAACATGGAATGATCAAATGGCGCGATCTTCTTGATTGCGACTTTGCGGCCGCTCGGTCGATGGACAGCTGAGCAAACGATACCGTACGCTCCTTCTCCGACAACATCCAATACTTGGTACTGTGTACCTATCGAGGATGATTCACATTGTGCGCGAATGTGCGTTTCAGGAGACTGCCTTACCAACGTTGAATCGAACCTTTCGCGGTGCGGGCTGTGCTGTTGAGGCTGCATGGCCGTGCTTTGACTTGGTTGCAGGCTGGGGTTGCGCTTGAGTCTGGTCAGGCATCGCGCGTTTGAAGACGGTGGTGGTAAGAGAGAGAGAAGGAAAATGTAGGAGGCCGAAGACAAAAGCGACTGAGACAAGGGGCACAGGTGAACAATAGACACGGATATAGAAAGGTATATGTAGGTTCGCAAGCTGCCTTCATAATCACACATTGAAACAACAACCGTTCCTTTGGAAGCCTTCCGATGAAAATTTCTCCAACACCCATAAGGTCTTGACGCCCAAAACCTGGATTGGCTGTTGCAGGCAGCCTGTTCCCTAGCATTCCCCATGACAATGGTTGATAGGTCCAACACAAAGGAGCCGCATTCACATCCACCCATCTGGCATAATCATGATATTGTATCATAGCTGTCCATTAGTATCAAGTTTGAGCCGCAGGACCCGGCCTGATTCAGGTCACAACTGTGCCACATCAATGCCCGAAGGAAGACACCACCCCCGGCCAATCCTGACCGCATTGGGTTTCGTTAGCTGCTGTAGCTGGTATGCAGATGCCATCATTTTTTGTCTACTTGTGAAACCTACATTGGTACACACACTACCGCCAGGTGTTTTTGACACAGATGCCGGCTTGCGTGACATTTGACAAGTATTTCGCTCGCAAAGCTGTATGTGGATTCGAGCTTATGGGCGGGAGTCAGGTGTCGGCCCCTCTGACGCGACATTTTGTCAGGGTTATCCAAAGTGGTCATGAAAGTAAACTGAACAGAAAAGCTTGGGCCGATGTTTGAGGAGCTGGTGCTGACGGAGAACAGCCTGATGCCGCCGATGTCTGAGGCACATCATTATTACGAGTGAAGGTGAGGCCAATGATCTTGCAGCTGATCATGAAAGCCTAGCTGTTATCAACGTCCTGGCGCTGGTGTACGGTGATTGCGCATTCCATTATACCAACTTTGGCGAATGGGCCAAGGTAATCTCAACACAAAGCCTTGTCGACTAGCTGTCGCACAGCCGATGTAGGATGTGGACGTCAACATGACTGTTAGGTTAGTGTCAGCACCATAATCGAAAACAAAACTTACCAACAGCTTGTTCCAGCACCCAAGCGGGTATAGTGGCTGAGCGCGGGATTGAACCTGCCGGTTCGGATATTATTTAGTACAACAATTGCAACCGCGATGCGTCCTTGACGGAAACAATCACGAAGCGAGATGGGCACAAATAATATACGCTTTAGTTCTCGACCGCCAGCGGTACTGACTTGATTGGATGAATGGGTCAGCCGGGGGGAGGTGAATATCTTCATTTCAGGAGAAACTGTTGCAATGATATCGGATTTTGATGCGCGTTCCATGTTTAATTCCCGTAAGCTCAAAACCAGTGGTTGGCACTGAATCAATTAGACGAGTAGATCAGCCAGGGGAAGGAAATGCATTGATTTCGACAGAAACTATTCGAATGATGCCGGATTCGATGCGTGTTCTAGGGTGATAACATGGGGCTGCTCGAGCTCAAACATGCTAGTGCACGATTGGTGCCAGGCGCTCGGTCACCGATACGAAGTATCGGTTCGTTGGATCTGGACAATTAAAAAGCTGGTAAGTCATACATTCCCTTGGCTGTTGATTCAAGTTTACAGAGCAAATGGAGTGGGAGGGGAGAGAAAATGACAAGAGCGCGCGAGGTATCATCGCTAGCATGACCTATTATCATTCAGTTGCTGGTGATTACCAAGTTAGCCCTGTGAATATACTAGCGCAGAATCGGATGTCAATGGAACAGCCTTCTAATCTCATTGAAGGTTGCCTTGAACTGGACCCTCACCATTCTACCTCCCTCCAGCATGTCAAAGCTCGATGTGATGAAGGCGCGGTCTCACTTTCCGTCTTTAAACACGGGCTATATATTCGCTGAGAACGCAGGTGGATCTCAAGTGATCAAAGAGGTGGTGGATCGAATTTCCGACTACCTTCTCAATACAAATGTCCAGTTGGGGGCTGATTATGCAGTCTCGGTACTAAGCACCAAGAGAGTCATGGTCGAAGGCCCAACTGAAGCTGCTAAATTGTTCAACGCAGCATCCCCGGACGAGATTGTTTTCCGCGCGAGTTCAACAATGAATCTCGAAAATCTGGCAAGAGGATTGGAACCTGGAATCCAAGCAGGGGATGAATTCATCCTAACAGGAGAGCATGAGGGTATTTGTTTTCCGTTGATTGACCATTGATCCCTGATCGCTTCACTTGTAGCAAATGTCGGACCCTGGAGGAAGCTCGCCACTCGTTGTGGCGCCGTTCTTAAATATTGGAATCCTACGCCAACTTCTCCCAACAATCCATTCTCCGTCAGTCTAAAAATTGAAGATTTGCTCCCGTTAATCTCCTCAAAAACGCGCATTATCGCGTTTACTGCATGTTCGAATATTCTCGGGTCAATCGTCCCGGTTAAAGATGTCTCGCAAGCAGCTAGAGCAACAGCCAAGGAGCGAGGCGCGGTGAAGGTTGAAATAGCTGTCAATTGCGTCGGATTTGCGCCTCATCGACTCATTGATGTTCAACGTTAGGACATCGACTTTTGTGTCCTTTCTTTCTACAAGGTTTGGCCGATCTTGATTGCACTTTGGATGTGCCCTCACCCACCATTCGTTAGGTCTATGGGCCACATACGTCCGTTCTTTATGTTCGCTCCTCTGCTCTCAGGACGTCCATCACTTCAATCACCCACCATTTTCTTCCGGTGGAGGGTAAACCACACAAACTGCAACCAGGGGGGCCTGGCTATGAACTTGTTTACGGATCCACTGCTGTTGTTCCCTACCTTCTGTCGCTCACGCCCTTCAACACTTTGGCGGCTAGCTTTGACGCAATCGCAGCGCATGAACAAACGCTCCTTGAGCCGTTGATGTCATACTTGACTGCCCCAGCACAAGTTGCTCGGGGAGTCAGAGTTGTCGGGGAGGAAAAAGTGGATCTTTCCAGAGTTCCAACAGTCAGTTTCGTGGTTGTTGGAGACAGGCCCATGAAGAGCAAAGATGTTGTTCATGTATTTGATCAGAAGGGTGGGGTGCGTAAAATCTAGTCTAGCCGACCCCGCGCATGAATGTATGCCGCAGGTGGGAATACGTTACGGCCACCTCTACGCGTACTCTCATCGACGAACTCTCGCCAAAAATTGATCCAGACGATGGCGTCGTTCGAATTTCGATGGTCCATTACAACACGGTTCAGGAGGTCGATAGGATTATTGAAATCCTCAAGGAAGCTTTTGGAGCTTGATCATCAGGAAATCGTGAAAAAATTGTTATCTGGTTACAGCTCCGACAATCCAGTGGCGGCATTACACCGCATTACATCCCGATATATGGGACTATACAACGAGCATCAATGTGTCATTGAGATTGTATAGTTGTACTGTTCTGTTACATCGTTGTAACGCAGCGATAATAGCCCAGAATTATTGCCTTACATCCTAGCGGTTGTCTCAGAAGGATTCTCGGAATACAACACTTTCCACAATTGGCATCATTGTTTTGACCAGACCGCAATGGCTTATAAAGGGGTGTCGTCATTTTTCTCGTATTGTAGAACATTTCGAATACTCGTCCAATCCTGGATTTCGTGTGTATCCAGTATATGCCATTCAGGTTAACGCGCTGATTGCAACGATGAACTTGATATTCTACATTACATAATTACAGAGGCGACCTCGATGTGAGCTGTGAGAAGATTTGGGGGATATAGTGGGTGCTCACAAGGAAAAACTCCGAGTCAGCCAACTCGCATCGTGACTGCCAAATTCGCAGCAAGGTGCTCAAGTTCCGGGTGTTCCTGAATCCTGAGACCCTCAAAGGGCAATACAAACAAAGGGGGTATTTATGGCTATGGTTTTTCGCCATCGCATCTTTACCTTCTTCCTTGCTTCCACCAAGTCGACCCCCAGTACCCCGGGCCCCCCATCCACGTCGACGTCTACTGGCTGTGTAAGTGACCAACTTTTTCCTTCTAGATCTCGCCAACATCATGCACAGTCAGTTTCCAACATCCAATCGTGCGCTGTCGGCCCATTCACGCGTTGCAGCACGCCCTACCCGCAGTCAGCTGCATATGTTGTATGTTATTCGAGTGAGTCCCCTCTCTCCTTCACTCTTGATAATAAGGCAATTCCAATAAACGGTTGAGTTGAACCGAGTAAGTTCTTGTCCGTTGCTTATTGTTCCTCTACATAGGGCTCTCTACCATATGTGTTTGTGGGTGAGGCACCAGGGGTATTTAGGTATATTTATATAGAGCCCAAACCGTAGCTATCCCCGAGCAGTGTTCATGTAATATATAATTATATAAAGACCAATAAATATAATTACTCTCAACCCTCGGCGATAATTAAGATTCAATATTTTTAGGGTTAGGATTTTGGGGAGCTACGGTTTGCTTCGGGATATCTATGGAGCCCCGATACAGAAATGTATGGTCATATAACTAGGGATAATGAATACAAGGTGCTTGTATGTGAGGAAAATGATGGCACGACTTCCCATTTTTACACCAATATTACAGTGAGTGGCCAAGCATGGCCAGAATGGCAACAATATTATTGCAAAGATATTCGGGAGGCTGTCGACGTAAGGCACTTATAATGGGTGCCGTAACCCTGACAGGATATTATACCAGTGACATTACATTGCGACACTGATATTGGCCTTATATGACATTGCCGAGAATCTCAAAATTCCCTGATGATATCGACGAGGTAGATGTTTATTGAAATGTATGGTTGTAAATGAATCGAAAGCCACGGGATACTATTGGGGGTTCTGTCGGACATGTTTGATCAAGGCCATCTGATTGGGTTGGATATTGCTGTCTTAGCACTGCAAAGATTACACTCCGTCGAGGTTGCTTATCTTTTCAGCTATGTAGCCTACCCTTAGCTTATCATTGGATTGCGTTACATAATATTGACCTTACGTAACAAGGGCTTGCGCATGTGACGTGTTATTATACTGGCGAGCCAAACTTTGCCCAGTAAGTCAACTTCCACGTCGACGGCAAGCTGCCAGCAGATTGTACCACTCTCTGAAGTTGGACCTTCTCCATAACCACGAAAAACACACTAGGTTGGATTATATCCCTTGCGTATCTATTCAGCTGACTCCCACCAGAGCGACTGTTGAAAAATGGAGCAACAGGCCAAAGCACCAACGGAAATACAAAAGGTCGCCCAGTTCCTCCGCGGGGGTAGTGCTGGGATGAAGGTTCGAGTGGGTGCTCTGAATGGGAAACGCCTTGATTATTTTAGAGGTATGCTCTGCTCTTGTGCTGGGTAGCGCCTTGCTGAACAAGCATGAAGGAAAATCCGCAATCAAGGCACTAATGTCTCCAGCGTACCAGAAACTCAAGGGTTGTCCCAAAGTTACCACCGAGGCAGAGGCAGCGACAGTGCTTCAAGGCCTAAACGCCTTTGCGTTTGTTCTTCGCGTACAACGTGGCGCGCCCTCCGGTTCCGCCTCGTCATCTCCCAAAAACCTTCAAATAATCCAAGAGCAAATGTTTGCTGCTGATGAATACTACGCATGGTTCTACGACGGCTCCCAGTGGACGACATATGCCGGTGGTATTCTCATGGTTGCTATTATGCTCGCCGGAGTCATGTTTCCCCTCTGGCCGCCCATCATGCGACTCGGGGTGTGGTACCTCAGTATCGGGATGTTGGGGCTTATTGGTCTATTCTTTGCGATTGCAATCGTTCGGCTTATTTTCTATGTGATCACCGTTGTGACGGCGAGCCCCGGAATCTGGATATTCCCAAAACTCTTTGCCGACGTCGGATTTGTGGGTCTATCTTTTCATCTGCATGCAACAATTACTGATCCTAATCGCAACAGGTCGAGTCATTTATCCCGTTATGGGAGTGGGATTTGCCCAAGAAAAGATCAAAAAAACGAAAGGCAGAGAAGCAAGATAAAGGAAAAGCTCCTGTCAGGAACGGCGGCGCCTACATTGAGGAAGTCGAAGGCTCTGGTAACTCCCGACCACAAAGCAGAAGTGCGAGGATTGAGGAGGTGGGGGATGAAGACGCACCATAGTTGGGTGTGGTCATTGTCCTACGTGTTGTCCCCTTGTCATTTACATTAGATTCACCATCCATCGCTACCGGGACGGTAATATAGCTGGTGTAACCGTCGAACCACAACAAACATTTGAATGCGAGTTCAAACGGTTATATCCTTCTATTTCAACACCCGCAAACAAAATTGGATCCTTATCATTTCTCGTTTGACAGCTGCTGAAGCCTGACAGCAGACATGGTTCCCTGGTGGGTGCATCAGATTTGCTGATTTTCATCCCTCCAAACTCCAAACAGGCCCAATCGTCGATTCATATACCCAGAGAGGCAAAGCCTAAGGCCAACCACATTTCTCAGCGAGACGTTAGGGTTTGACATTGTTCTAAATAGCCATCATCAATCCAACTTCAGATGCCAGTGTTCGTCTGTCTTCGGCGCCGAACGCTAGGATCCCTGAGAGCTCAGCTACAACCCCAGCCTCATTTGGACGGACTTCTGCATCATTGCTTGGCCCCACCCTACCCCATTGCTGTGCACAGTGCTCCACGCCTTGGAATTACCTTTGATCATGCGACCCCTGGCCTCGGCATCAAATCTCAAGGACGCCAACATTGAGTGCCTTGGTTCCATGCGATAAAAATTAAAAAATTTTATCTGTGGGACAGAACAGGCCATTTTTTCCCCCCGCAATCAGGTGTGATTCTCTGAAATGCCACATCTCTGATGCTTGGACACTCCGGGCCAGTGGGCTTCTCGTTAGTCCTGAATTCACTCCTACGATATCATTCCTTGGGTGCACTGATCAAGGCCATTTCCCCTATCTCACCTACAAATAGACTCTGCTTCGGGTATATATACAACCCACCCGAAGACCACCAAAGAGGAAATAAGACCACCCTAGAACCGTCACCTGGGTATCTGACCCCATATAAGAACAACAACTCGCTGCGTCCCCACTCAATCGCCCACTCTTACATGAGATGTTCACCTACCTCCTCTTGATTGTTGCGCTCTCACAAGCAGCATTTTGTGTCCCTCCGCCCATTGCTCCCACTTGTGAGCATGATTTCACCCCCCCAGTGATCACCGCTGAAAGGTTGGTCTGTGATGTATTAGGTGCCAATGGTGCATTCGTAATTATCATCCTAATGATTGACATGCGTATGATACTGATCGTTCTGATTTTCAGAGCTGTTTGTAGTAACGAGATAGTATTACAGGATAAGTGGGCTAATACATCTCCTAGGCGCGCTCGGCATGTCTTGCTGTCCTGTCAACGGAAAGCCAATGTGAGTCCTTGACAAGAGATTCTGCGATCTCCTCAACACTGCTTTTTCAGCTGCGTCGCTGAGGGCGCTTGCCTTCTGGGTGCTGAGGGCAACTGACTGACACAATCAGCCCGGGATTGCCCACCGATAGAGATACACTTGGAGACATCATGGGCACGCTTGGAGATGTAGTAGACTGAATCAGTGATCATTGATGTGGCGCGGATGACTTGAGGGGATTGATGGGACGCTTATCGTTGGATCCCTCACTGAGGATGTGGCAGATGGGCTCGAAGTCCCGCGGGTAAGGCATTTGAGGATAGGATTGCTCGATGTCTTTTTCAGTACCATTCTGCGATATGTCGTTGCCACTGCCCTGTCTATCCCGGGAATGAGGCCTCGCAGCTTTTCGCGCGCGGGATGAGACAAGACCAAATCGTGTTACAGCAAAACTCCCCCCTCACTTCGCATTGCTTGCTCTTTCCAGAGATAGTCCCGTCGGTGAGGCAGTCGAGAACAAAGACGCTCGTGGGTCCGGTTGATATAACCCCCACGATATGTCGTTGCCAGTCATACTCGAACGCCTAGTTCTTCCGAGTCGACTCATGCTGCGAGTTGAGGTTGAACATTCAAACCGTTGCTATCCATCTACGCGTACAAGCTGGCAGGCTTCGCAGTTGAGACAATTCATTGCTGGAGGCTCTATTTCGGTGAGATTCAATGTGGTCCGTGATGCATGTGATGACTGGTGCAGGTTGCAACGAACAAGGGAGCAACGTTTGATAGACAATTTGCATAGGGACATACATATCGCAGGGACTACTCGTACAACAAATGGGGGCATTGAGACATCTCACGACGCGCTGGTTAACATTCTGCGACTTGGGCGGGTGTGTTCAGGACGAGCAGCGGAACGAGCTGGCCGTGTCGTTGAAACCTCCGCATCCGAGATCATCATAGCGCATGTTGAAGTTGATGCTAGGTCCCGCGCACCCATAGTCCCTGGAAACATCATCAGCGCCGCATCCTGCCCCACGGGGAAAAAGACACCCACCGATACAAAACACAGTTGTGTCCACACCCCATCGGGTCGATGCTAGATACCACATCGTTCATTGAAAGCGGGAATCCGACACAGGCATTATTGGCGTATGCAAGGTTCGTGCAGGTGCCATCCAAGTTGACACCGGTGCAGATCTTGACCACACCATCAGCCGCCTGAATATGACGCGCCGTGAGTGTGTTGTATGTATCTCCCAGGGCTGGGACTCACTACCATGGCCGCGCAAGTCGCGAGGAGGGCGAGGAGAGCGGAGCTATTCATCATCTTCATTTCTGGCTTCGAGTGGATATTGTTGACTGGTGCGTCTGGCTGAGGGATGAGCTTTGGAATGAGCCCTACGCTCCTTTATATGCTTTCTTCAGCACGCAGGGCGGCACCATGACGGATTTGCGTCGCGGAAACGGATATATGAAATTCACTTCTAAGACCGCACTTATAGGCTGTAGTGGGGGGGGGACACAACGCGGGTTGCAACTTCGGACAGCCAAGAGCTTGAAGCTACTTGGAACTAGCCATAGATTGAAGAAATTTCCTTCAAGCTGACGTATCGGTGGTCATGCCCGTTGAACAGAAGAACCATATCGCAAGCTGAGCGGGTGCTGATACCAACCGCCACTGTAGAAATTTGACCTGACGGGGCTTAGTATACAGCGGGTCTTAGTGTTGGGCGTCTGAGCAGACTAAAATGCGAGGTTGGAGGGGGGATGAACATAATTTCGTAAACGCACGAGGACAGTGTCAAACCCTATCAGTAGGGTGATTAGGATCATGGTTAGCCAGCCTAGCCTCTCAGGGTAACGCATCATGCGGATGTCGTAGGCTCCAACTTGCAGTGGAGGGGGAAGGCGTGGAGGCAACCGCCGAAATCGATCAATAAATCGTTGGTGCACCTAGGAATCATATCTGCTGTCAGTCATCTCAAGTCGAAACCATCCGGCGTTTGCGAGTATTGAAACGGAAAGATATATGTGACTGTTTCAGCTTGTGTCCAAACCCCATGGCTCAGCGCTCAGCGCTCAATCATCGCACTTCTGCTCTGGGATCGGGAGTCGCCAGAGCCTTCGACTTCCTGCGAGCGCCACCGTTCGCCCTCACAGGAGCCTTTCCTTTATCCTGCTCACCTGCCTTTCGTTCCCCCAACTTCTTCTTAGGCAAATCCCATTCCCACAATATTAGGATAGATGACTTGACCTGGTACGATTACTAGATCATCAATTGTAGCAGGCAGATAATGGGATAGACACACACACAAGTCCGGAGTCAGCGAACAGTTTGGGGAATATCCGGATTCCTCACATACCCTTAGTCTATATTAGACGTGGATGGGTTACATGTCTTTTGGTAACAATTGTAATATGGAGAATGAGCCGAACGATCGAAATCTATAGAAGTTGTCTTTCACGGTCACAGATGAGAATCAAGCGGAAGGTGACAGCGATCGCCATCATGTGAACACTCTCTAGGGCATTTTGGTCCAACTAATAACATTCACCACAGTTTTACACAATTCTTCGTCATTATGGACACAGCAATATTTGGCGCCTTGAAAATGCCTCCGTGTCGAAGGGCTCGATGCCCAATTTGCACGACAAAATGAATCCGAATATTCGTGTTCTAGATGAATGGACCAGCTTCCCGATGCTTGGCGAGCCGCAAACCGCTCCCGCCGACGCAGATTCCAAGCCACTGCTTAGACGAATATCTGAAGCCCCGGGCCAGATCATGTTGTATATCACTTCATCCGGATTCCTCGAAGCCCAGTTGAGCATGGGCGGCCGGGCCCTCGATGATTGAAAAATTAGCACCTGCTCAGCTTACGATATGGTTCTTCTGTTCAACGGGCATGACCACCGATACGTCAGCTTGAAGGAAATTTCTTCAACCCAGTTCCTGAGCTATCTGTCATTAGATCCTTCGCTGGCAATCCAAAGAGTGGACGGGAAACCACTGAGAAACAGCCGGCGGCGTGACTCGCCCCGTGGGCGAGGCATTTGAGAGCAGAGGTGCTCGTTTGATATCATCCCGCGGTATGTCGTTTGCCAGCTATACCTGAACTCGGTTTTTTTTCGAGTTTACTCGCGCTTCAAGTTGAGGGTGAACCATTGTTATCATTCTACGCACAACCGGACGCCAAAATGCATACAAGCTAGCAGTTTTATGGTCCAGACTTTTCATTGTTGAGGGCTCTATTTTGTTGACACCTTTTACATTAGCCACTGGTGCGATCACATTGCAGTGGGGCGGCTTTCTCGAACTTGAAGCGAAAGATAATTCGCATAGGGACATACTACTGGGACAAGAAATGGAGGCATTGAGACATCTTACGACGTGTTGTGCGACTCGGGCGGGTGTGTTTAGGACGAGCAGCGGAACGAGCTGGCCGTGTTGTCGAAACCTTCGCAGCTGAGATTATCGAGACGAGTATGAAAGTCGATGCTAGGTCCCGCGCACGCATAGTCCCTGGGAACGTCATCAACGCCGCATCCTGCCCCGCGCGCAAAAAAAAAAACACTCACCGAAACAAAACACAGTTGTGTCGCCCCATTGGGTCAATGCTAGATACCACATCGTTCATTGAAAGCGGGAATCCGACACAGGCATTATTGGCGTATGTAAGGCTCTCGCAGGTGCCAGTCAAGTTGACGTCGGTGCAGATCTTGACCACCCCATCAGCCGCCTGAACATTGTGCACCGTGAGTGTGCTGTATGTATCTCCCAGGGCTGGGACTCACTACCATGGCCACGCAAGTCGCGAGGAGGGCGAGGAGAGCAGAGGTATTTATCATCTTCATTTCGATATTGTGGGCTGACGCTTCTGTCTTACGGATGAGCCTTGGAATGAGCCCTACGCTCCTTTATATGCTTTCTTCAGCACACAGGGCGGTACCATGGCGGAGTTACGTCCCAGAAACAGATATATGAAATTTACTTTCAAGACCACACTTACGGTCGGCCGTGGGGGGGATAGCGACGAGGGTTCCAGCTTCGGACAGCCAGAAGCTTGGGGCTACTTGGAACTAGCTATAGATTGAAGAAATTTCCTTCAAGTTGACGTATCGATTGTCAGGATGCCTGTTGAACAGAAGAACCATATGGTAAGCTGAGCAGGTGCTAATTGTTTGATTATCGAGGGCCCATGCTCAACTGGGCTTTGCTTGTGCGAGGAATCCGGATGAAGTGACATACAGCACCGTGATCTTTTGTGGAGTTGAACCCTTGGTCGCGAGTATTGATCATTGATTGCGGGCCCGGAGCTTTAGATATTCGTCTAAGCAGCGGCTTGGGATCTGTGTTGAGTGGGGGTGGTTTGCGGCTCAGAGCTGATCCATTCATATGTGCTCCACCTAAAACACGAATATTCGGATTCATTTGCCGTGCGAATTGGGCATCGAGTCCTTCAACATAAAGGCATTTTCAAGGTGAGAAATATTGCTGCATCAATAATGACAGAGCTGTGTAAAAACGTGGTGAATGTTAAACGGAAATGCTCTGGAGAGTGTTCATGACGATTGCTGACGGTCACAGATGGGAACTTGAATCAAGTGGAGGTGACAGATATAGATTTCAATCGTTCGGCTCATTCTCTATGTTACAATTGTTACAATAAGACACCTATCCACGTCTAATATACACTAAAGGTATGTTATCACCGTTGTTACAGCGAATGGTGGAATCCGGATATTCCTCCAAACTGTTCGCTGACTTCGGACTTGTGTCATCCCATTATCCTGCCACAATTGCTGATCGGGCAATCGTACCAGGTCAAGTCATTCATCATCCCATGGTGGGAATGGGATTTGCCCAGGAAGGAGTTGAGAAAACGAAAGGCGGAGAAGCAAGATAAGGGAAAGGCTCCTATGAGGACGAACAGTGGCGCCCACAGGAAGTCGAAGGCTCTGGCGACTCCCGATCCCAGAGCAAAAGTGCGAGGGTTGAGCGGTGGGCGGACAAATTGAGACAGTCCACATATATCTTTCCGTCTCAACACTCGCAAATGCCGGATCAACGAAGGTTCGACAACCGGTGGTTCCGAGTCGATGACTGACAGCAGACATGATTTCAAAATTTATTGATTGGTTTCGATTGCCTGCAAGCTTACGACACCCGCAATCACTGTGTCAGCGAATGATGTGTTACCCAGAGAGGCAAAGCTGGCTAACCATGATTCTATCGCCCTGCTAGTACGGTTTGACACTGTTCTCGTACATTCACGAAATCATGTTCGTCCCCCCTCCAACCCCACGTTTTAGTCTGCTCACTGGCAGGCGCTCAACACTAAGACCTGCTGTACCCTAAGCCCCATCAGGACAAATTTCTACGGTGGCAGTTAGCATTATTCGATTTCGTAAAAACGGGCGTCATATTAGTTCGAATTTGGTTATGCGCAGAAACAGAAAGACTTGTTCGGTGATCGTGTTTTATTTGTTTACATCTGACACAATAGCCAAACAAATGGCCTTCAATTGTCGTTCTCAGGACTCGGCCCGTCACTCGGAGTCTTGTGTGTATATATTCTTTTATTAGTTTCGTGATCACCTCACCCAACTTTAATCAGGGCCAAGTTCGACCAGGATCGGCTTTGGCGTCGCCCCGAGTTTACAGACATAAAGTCAAATGTCGAAACTCTTTCGGTGGCTTCATCCTCATCAAATGCCTCCGTAAATGCCTCCCATCCCCAAAACAACGGTGGGAGTGGTACTACATCAACTTAATCGAGCACTTCCGCACATCCCGCACATCCTCAGAACAATAATGGTGCCAATATAAATATATTTGCTACACTCACTCGTTCCCCACATGCGATAGAACAACGGCCAGGGAAGTCTGTACCCCCTCACCTCAGGCTCCAATCGGAAGTGGGGAGTTCGGTGTTGGAGCCTTCTCCTATTCCGAGTCGAGTGGCAGTTACTACTACTCCATTGACGAAGGGAAAATTACCAGTATCCCACAGGACTCACTACTACTATCGCAGCTCCAGCACAAGTTCGTGGGCCAGCTCCGGCTGCGGGTCAAGGTATTGTCAAAATGAATGCTCAATCGATTGGACAGCAATTACCTGAGCTAGAGGATGAAATGTCATCCAGCCTCCGGCCGAACGATGACGCCATCCTTGCGGCAATCGACTTCGAGGCGAGTGATTTTGGGAGGCCCATATATTTCGATGGAGGAATAGGTGGATTCAAGACTGACGAATCATTCGCCTCCTCAATAAATGAGCTGCCATACCGAGAATTAACTTCTGAGCAGACTTCGCCCAATAGCCACCAAAAACAACAGTGCGGTGGGAGCGCAACCACAAGCCCAATCACGCCCAGTCAACAATTCAGGAAATGGTCTTATGCAACACACGATCAGTCGCGGGTCCACTCTACAATAATCATTCGATCATCCGAATACGAATCGGCCCTAAAATCGTCCCGCTTCAAATGCACAACCTCCCGCGAGCAAGCGTTCCTGCGCACCATCAGCAGGCGGTTTCCATTTCCCACCTGGCATCGTTCGTTCAAGTCTTGGTTCTCTTTACGTCTGCTAATAACTTGAGCAGAACTCTCAAGCGCACCAGGCAAGACCTCCTGTTGGAACCCCGAATGCATCGGGCATGGGACTCAAGTGAAGCGCGGACACCATGCAGTACGTCCTCTAGCCATATTTGTGTGTATTTCATTTCGAAATCCAACCCCACGCAGGGCTGGTTCATCCGATAGCATAAAGCGTGGTGGACCTGGCACGGGTCTGCAACAAGCTTTGTGCCTAGCCAAGCGAGAGGTTTTGGGAAGACTCGCGGGGTTGGAAGGTAGTGATCCGAAGAGGACGCAGCAATAAACTATTGTGTTTTTACTCCGTATCATGAACGCTGATATCCATTAAAGATCACCCAGCCACAGCTGGTTAAAGCATGATTTGGGCTCCGAGATACGGGTTTGGGACTTGGGTTGTTCGTCTTGCAAACCGAATAAACGGAGTCGGACACGATGTAGCGATCCCCCTCGAAGACTTTTTGACATATGGGTTAGGAATCGTCATCAATCATTCCTGCAGGGTCGTACTATTATCATGAACAGCTACACCCGTTATGTTCAAGGTGGGTCGGAATATAAAGGCGACGCATGAGGCCTGAGGCCACCGCCGACCACGAACATGTCTACCCCCGAGACGAGTACATCTTTACCCTCAAACAGGCAGACAGAATTAATGGCGAAAGCCCGTGCAACTGCCTCGTTCACGCCCCAGGCCATGTCGTATATTATATACGGAAGGTGAATTTCTAGCTATCACCGCCCGGAGTTGAGATCTAATTTATCTAGCCCCGAAGCTATTCAGCGCAAGGGGGTAATTTCCCATCGGGTAGAAGAAGCTCTAGGCGAATCCGACCCAAGCGTCCTCCCTCGAATATATGGCGAGATGAATCGCACTCAAATGTACAGAAATGGGCTTCGACAAGGCAAAGTGCTCTTGGAAGATGAGATCGTGCACCACCACAAAGCATTCCATCGTGCGACACATCACTACTCGTTCATAAATGCATCGCCATTGGGTCTTCACACCGCACTATTCATGTCCACGCTTAAATTACAGGCTTCTCCGGAACAGCTAGCTTATTGGCTCCCTCTCGCCGAACAGGGCAAACTGATTGGGACATATTGTCAAACTGAACTTGGCCATGGTACCTTTCTCCGCGGCCTGGAAACCACGGCAACGTTTGATATGACCTCAGACGAATTCATTCTCCATTCGCCTACCTTGACGTCGACGAAGTATTGGCCTGGAGGTCTCGGGCTCTCGTGTTCCCATGCGATCGTGATGGCCCGGCTGATTGTCAGTGGAGCTGATCATGGCATCCATCCCTTTATGGTTCAATTGCGGTCATTAGACGATTACAAACCACTTCCCGGCATCGAGCTCGGTGATATAGGCTTGAAGATGGGTATGAATGGAACGGATAACGGTTATGCGGTTTTCAATCGCGTTCGGTTTCCGCGCGTAAATATGTTGATGGGAAATGCCCGCCTACTCCGCGATGGCACGTATCTCAAAGCACCCCATACAAAGCACGCCTATATTACCATGCTCCACGCGCGTAATTTCATCATAGAGACAGTGGCATTCCAACTCGCCCAAGCAGTCACGATTTCCACGCGTTACTCCGTCGTCCGGGAGCAGGGAAATCTAGGTTTTGGCGCCACTGGGGACGGTGAAGTCAGCATCATGAATTACAAGTCGCAGCATTATCGCCTTCTGACGCTCATGTCTCGCGCGTTTGCTTTAACCTTTGCCGCCAAAACGTGCGATATACTCTGCGGCGGTTTAGTTGCTCAGCAACAGACGGGGGATCACAGCACTTTACCGTATGCGCATATTACGACTGCAGCCCTGAAGGCCTATGCAACACAAACAGCCGCTGATGGCTGCGAAGACGCCCGGAAGTGTTGTGGAGGTCACGGTTACTCGGTCTTGTCAGGCCTGCCCGAAATCGTGAGCGTAATCACGCCCATGGCAACACTGGAGGGGGAGAATTACGTCATGTACCAGCAAGCGGCTCGCTATTTGGTCAAATGCGTGGAGGCTTTACGGCGGGGTGCTAGCATTGACAGCCCGATGTTTTACCTCAAGGGCGGGCTGAAAGATACGCTGAGCAGCAAGCTGGACAGATGCATGGCAAACACGGGCGGTGATTTCATGGATCCAGAAACCCAGTTGGCGATCTTTTCGCATAGAGCAGTGCGTTTAGCGTTTAGCTGTGCCGATCTCCTTCAAGACGCACGCACGCAGAGGAACCTTAGCCCGGAGGAAGCGTGGAATTTGCATATGATGTCATTGATTAACGCTGCTCGGGCTCACATCGAATATTTCGTTCTGAAGGCCTTTGTGGAAGCCATCCCCCATGTGCAGGACACGCCTTCGAGGAACGTTCTCCACAAGATCTGCAGTTTGTTCGCCCTCTCAACGATTGAAAGCCCATTCTCGATTGGGTCGCTGGAGTTTTTCGAAGACGGGTACATATCCTCGGCCCAGCTACGGGTTATCAGATCTCAAGTTAATAATATTCTCTCCGACCTCCTTCCCGAGGCCATTGGTTTAACGGATGCTTGGAATTTCTCGGACGCCAGCTTGCAGTCCGCCCTGGGCAGGAAGGATGGAAACGTGTATGAGATGCTTATGTCCTGGACAAGACAGCTTCCTATTAACCAGAATGGCGGGTTGGATACCCCAAGTTTCGAACGCTACATCCGCCCGATATTGCGCGCCAGGCTTTAGGCAGATGGTTGTATGGTTTCTCAGCTTTTGCCAAACACAAATAATGACATGTAAATATCTCACGTGACAAAATCGCGTGTTATGTAAGACCCTATAATCAAATTGGTTACCCACTATGTAGACTATGTCATTGTAGTACTGGCGTTTTGTGCGCTGCGCAGAGTCCAATATGTGTGGTATGTGTGAGTTCGAATTTCAGTCGTTCATCAAGGCTCTACTTTTTGTTTGGTATTTGCCTCATATCGCAATCTTCCGTGCCCACCCCCAAACTCGTGAATCTATCACGGTGACTGCCCGCTGACGGAAATGCGCTCGGGGGGAAGTTTAGGAGATCTCCGGCGATGCGGAATCGACGGCTGTTGATCCCGTAGATGACCCGAGGGGGGTTGGTGGGCTATCTGTCGTTAGATCCTTCACTGATAATCCAAGTAATGGCCCGACTGATAAAACAGTCAGTGGCATGATTCGTCCCGTGAGTAGGGCATTTGAGAACAGAGGTGCCCGTTGAATTGTTTGATATCATCCCGCGATGTGTCATCGCCAGCCATTTTGTTTTTGAGTTCACTTGTGCTTCACTGAGTCGAGGGTGAACCATTGTTATCATTCTATGTGCAGCCGCGCGCCAGATTGGGGTGATGCACACAAACGAGCAGGCTTTGTAGTCGGGACCATTGTTGGAGGGCTCTATTTTGGTTGAATTTGACGCCGTTTATATTAGTAACTGGTACGATCACACTGCAGTGGGCGAGGGGCGCGGCTTTCCTGAACTTGAGGAGATAGGTAATTCGCATAGGGGCATACATATACGCTTGGACTACTTGGACACATTACTGCGTCGTCGACGCGTTGGTTAACATCCTACGACTTGAGCAGGTGTATTTAGGACGAGCAACGGAACGAGCTGGCCTCGTCATTAAAATTGTCGTCGCGGAGATCGTCGTGGTGCTTCGTGAAGCCCATGCTGTCCCCCGAGCACCCAAAGTCCCTGGAAATGTCATCAACACTATATCGTGCTCTGCGCGGAAAAAAAAAACACCCACTCAAACAAATTGCAATTGTGTCCAGACCCCACAGGATCGAGGCTGGATACCTCATCGTTCAACGCATTCCCGAAATCGACACAGTCGTTGTCAAGGTAGGCGATGCTCTTGCAAGTACCAGTCAAGTTGATGTCGGTGCAGAACTTGATCGTTCCACCTGCAGCCTAGGCACAGCGCGCCATTAGTTCGCTGGGTCTGCTCAGAGCTGGGGGGTACTTACTACCATGGTCGCGCAAGTCGCGAGGAGGGCGAGAAGGGTGGGGATGTTCGTCATCTCTGGCTTTGAGTAGATATGTGGGGTGTATCCTTAGCTAGTGCGTTTGGCTTAGGGATGGGGCTCTGGAATGAGCCCTACGCTCCTTTATACGATTTTTCGATACGTACGGCGGCATCACCGCGGACGTGCGCCCCAGAAAAGATATATGAAGTTCAGTTTTCGGGGTCGTACTTACGGTGGGCAGTAGGGGAACAGCGCGACGAGGGAGGTCAGCTGCTAGGATGCAAAGGAGCTTGAGGCTACTTGGAGCTAGCGATAGGTCAAAAAATTTCCTTCAAGTTGACATATCAATTTTCAGGATGCCTGTGGAACGGCACCATATCGTAAGCTGAGCAGGTGCTGATTTTTGGTTGTGGAGGACCCATGCACAACTGAGCTATGTTTGTGCGAAGTCAGGAATCCGGATGAGGTGACATATAACACAATGACCCGGGTTTGTGGAGGCATTTTTTTGTTGCGAATATTGATCATTGGCCACCAGAGGGCCTCAGAGATTCGTCTAAGGATCGTCTAAGGAGCAGGTTGGTGCCCGAGTTGGCAGGTGTTCGCGGCTCCGAATGCCGAAGAGCTGGTCCGTTCATGTGCGCTTCAAAACAACTCCGGTTAGAAAGTCCAAAATCCACCATATTCAAGCAACAAAGCCACTGATCTCACCTGACACCCAAGACAGTACTAAATCCTTGATTCCACTCCACAGACAAGAGAAAACCTCCGACAGCTGACTTGTGACGACCGCACCAAGGCGGCCTTGGGCCTTGGCGCTTTTTCAGAGCCGAAAGTCTTGTTCTCCACAATTCCATATGATACATCAACCGATATTTTCCCTGGTGCGCGCGTCCACTAGAAACCACCGCGCGTTTTGTGGTATCATGTAATAGTCATCGCGTCGAGAACTAGGGGGCCAAGGCAAGATTGTAGCTCTAGCGGGCATCGGCACGTTATCTCCACCTAGACGGGGATCAAGTGTTTTTTTACATCTTGTAACCCACAATTTAGACGACAGGCAGGCGGCACCGTCACGAAACACCTCATGATTCGGAACGGCTTGTCTATGTCGCAAATCAATCTCACCAAGCTGAGTGTCTGTTTATGCCCGCAACGCCTAAACAAGGAACCAAAGCAAGCTGATGCGACCTATATTTGGGTTGTGGGGAGATGGTGCGCTGATTAAATGAACTTTCTTGCCATAAATTCAATTAGATCCCCGTAGCGCACAGCTTTTTTTTTGACATATCAGCCCCAGCTGTGATAGATGTGGGGATCACTCCATCTAATCATTTGTCAGGATTTGCTGTCGCCGAGGGGTTCATACTCGTCGGACTCAAAACTTGTCGTAAATTGCTGTGCCTTGGGGTGATTGGCGCAAGATATCTTAATCCATTGAGTTACAATTCCGCTTCTAGTGTAGTGGGCTTAGCCGGCGCGTATGTCGTGTTCGCTTTTGAAATGAAATCCCCCCTCTTGCAAAGCCGAATATGGGTGTTTGGCTCGGGCTGGCGCGTTGCAATGTCCCAGGCAGTTGAGGAAAAGAATGTGATTCTGGTTCTAGATCTCTACTTCAATTACACCCCCCCACATTTTGATGACCCTGTTGAGAGTGGATAAGTATCAAGTTGAACAGGTGGCCGCATGACCATGCGAAAATGAGACTTCACGATTGTGTACTTACCAAACTGGCTACACTGCCCCCTGCTCTTGTTCGGCAGGCTGAGGGACACACGGAAACCTAACTCAGCCATTCTCGGTGCGATGATCGTCGGCCAAAGAGCAGCCATCAACTATTCCTCCCAATCAAGACCCAGCGTTGACGAATCTCTGCCCCTGATAGCACTCTCCACTGCCTCGGCGAGCCGTCTGAACGCCAGTGTGTCATCTCCAATATCGGTGGGCGCATCGATATCACGTATATCCGAAGGCGCCACCCCGAGCGCCGTCTGAAGGGCGTGCTCGCGATCGGGACCCCGCAATTTATCGATTGAAACCAGGAGGGGTCTGAGATTGGGGTGTGTGGAGAGGATGCTGCGGATGGCCTCCGACGTCGCTGTGATGAGCGTGAATTAAAGTGCTGTCTGATGCGAAGAGTGTGTACCGATGGCTTCATATTGGTGAAGCTGAATTGTTTTTGGATCATCTCTTTTGAGAGGATCGGGATACGCCGATTCATCCGGAACATACGGCCACTTGAGGGATGTTAAAGGGCGGAGAGGGCGAGGCTCTTCGAGCGGGATATCTGCGTCACCATCGTCCCGGGGGGCGGTGTCGGTGCCTTGTTGGGGGTCAACTCGCGCCAGGATAATTTGATGCGCCATACCGTGATTCACCGCAGCACCTTGTTCCAGGTATTGTACATCATTGGTCGACCCCTTGGAAGAAGAACTGGGACCAAGGGCACACGTTTCTGTATCGGGGTCGTGACTGTGGCTTTGCAGCACTGAGCGACCTACCTTTGTGCGTTTTATAGCATGAAACGGAGCAGCTACCGACCAGCTAGTCAATTGAGTGGTCACAAAACAAATAAGGTGACATACTATGGAGCCAGACACCCAGAACACGAATACTTTGATTCATTTGTCGTGCAAATGTGGCATTGGGCCCTTCGACGCGGAGGCATTTTCAAAGTGCTGAATATTGCGTATCAATAATCACAGGGCCGTGTAAAACCGTCCGGAGATGAAATGCCCTAAAGAGTGTTCATGTCGCTGATGCTTGTGCAAGGTCGCATCGTCCATGATCGATTGATCACAGAGGAATTATTGTCGGGTTGTGTCAGGCGGAAGGCGATGGCAAATAATGATTAAATAAATTGTGCTGACAAATTCTCTTCCATCTCTGCTCAGCACAATCATGGTGAGCGACCGCACCTTCCCCCCTCGAGTATGGAATCTAATCTAGGGACCAGATCATCCCCGTACGATGCTTCTCTTGCGGAAAGGTGATTGGGGACAAGTGGACCGCCTACCTCGAGCTGCTCGCAAAAGATATGAGCGAAGGGTACGCGCACGCGTTATCTGTTATTTTTGTGTTTCATCTTATGCCTCTGCTAGTGACGCGCTGGACGAACTGCAGTTGAAAAGATATTGCTGTCGGCGCATGGTTTTGACGCATGTTGATTTGATCGAAAAGCTGTTGCATTATAATCGTGCGGTTTTCACTCACCACCATCCCCGTACTTGGCGCTGACGTTACTGCTGTCATCATCAGCTATGGAACGGACAAAGGACAAAGGGGGATACTAGAACCTCAATTCCCTCCGACTGCCATCAGAGGCACAGCACTTGGATCATCACAGGAACCACCTCTATTTCACTGGGGAATTTCTAGGATTGATGCGAACGAAACACCATGATTACTGAGACCCAGACATTATCTACCAATACAGCACAAGCATGTAGCCTAAAATTCATCAACAAAAGCAGAGAAACGGGTATACCACAAGGAGTAGGAAACAAAGATCTTGTCCGTAATCATATCTCATGAATTCTTGGTGGATGATTTCCAACCCGAGCCCGAGCCTGAGCCTGAATCAGGAAGGTGGCCATCATCCGGAAGCCGCCCGACGTCACCAGGTAGCTTTCCGGTGTCAGCAGATCCCCAATGCTGGTGATCACTTGCGGCTGAAGATTGTGCGCCATACATGTCGGATAATCTACGCGAACCAACCGAGCCGGGGGACAGTGTCTGGTCGGCGTCGTGGGATGCATAGCTGGGCTCAGACGGGCGCCCGTTTCGGACGCTGTCAACCAGGCGCCCCGCCTCTGTGTTGGGGAGGCCTCCAAGATTGTGATTGGGTCGGACGGGCTGTGCCCGCGCTGGGGGGTTCGCCTGCATCTCGAATACCTCGGATGGCGTTGGGCTTGGGGCGGATACCCAATCTGGTCGTGTCACCTTGTACAGGATGACGTTGAGGAAACCCGAAAGCGAAAACACCACGCTGCCAAAAATGGTTGCGGCGGGTGGGACATAGTGTCCGCCAAACTTGAGCCAACGTACGAGGCCGATG